>PQWD01010028.1:0-292169 GCA_019425675.1 Leucinodes orbonalis | reverse complement strand
CAATGATACTGTGCGAACATATAGTTGCCCGTAACGCTTCTACTAACCATATAGCGCTGGTATTAAAACTTAACTGATACACTTGTATTGGATGCATAAAATTCATCATCAGCAGCTCATTATACGTCCCCCCCAACGAGGGGCACGAGCTTACCCGTAAAGGGTGATGATAAGGCCTTAGTCATCCACGCGGACCCAGTGCGGATTGGTCGACTTCACGCACAACTGAAATGAATTTCTTCATAGGACTGGCAGAAACAACGTAATTTTGAAATTCGAAGACATTGGTACGTGGCGGGATTTGAACCTCCACCCTCCAGGTCGGAAGGCAACAGCCCACACCAATGAGCCACTGACGCTTTCTTCTAGCTTAAATATTTTTAATCACAATTTGATAAGAAAGTTTGTAAAATAATTATTTTTGATTTTTGTATTTTTTTTTAAATCTTATTATAAGATGTAATTTTTAATTTATTCTATATAAGAACTTATGTATTAGTGTAATTATTAGAACTAACTAGTTTCCACACTATAAGTGGACCATTGTATATGAGTCATGTTCTTGACTCTTAAATAAAATCAATAAATTCACATTCACACACACTGCTATTAAGCAGTTTTAGCCTGTAATATGGGTACTAAACAAGGGATAAACATATTCACATACTTCATTTTGTAAATTCATTATCTTATACATAAACAAAACACCCAGACCAATACAAACTGACATGTTCATGCACACACAGTTTGTACTACCTGGGGACCGAATCCGGAACCCTTGGTGAAGTAGCCGATGTCTCAACCATAACAACTAATGGGTCGTGATGTTAGAAATCAGGTGATAAAAAACCTATTGTCAGAAACCTCATTCAACATACAAGTACTCATAAGCTGATAGATAAATAAAAATTAAATAGTTTATAAACTATACCACCTGCATAATTGGGCACAACTTACACATTCAAGTATCTGCTACTAAAGTAATTGCAGAACAATAAAAAAAATTAGAGAATGCAATCATCATTCAACAAAGTATCTTTAATTCTTTCCTCTCTACTGTACTATAAGAAGACACGGTGACCATTATTTGCTGTGATAATTAGTTATTGCTAGTATGTGTTAAATGTTTAAAATATATGGAATTAAAACATAACTAAGAAAATACATGCAGTTCTTATAGTGTTCAAAAAAGTTTAGAAAAATGTCTTACTAACTAAAAAAAATTTAATGTATAGACTGTTTAATAAAGAGAAAAATCCAATAAATATCCCGTTATTATTATTTTTATGTAAAGAAAACTGCGTAATTTAGAGGTAGGCAGAGGTAAGGTAGGAAAATCATTATTGACCTAATAAAACAACATCAATAATTCTAATAAGATGGCATAAACAAATCTTTTTTTAAATGTGCGACAAATATGCAAATGGGAAATATAATAAACATATACGCAGCTTATTATCACTTTCAATGTTGATTGTATAGTTGTTTTCGTAGTAAAGTACTTAAAATCACAAATAACATATAAATTAATATAACTCAGCATGATGTTGATTGTGCAACGTGGTAAGTAATGCATATTCCAGTAATTAACCAACAATTACAAAACGGTTTCTAAATATGTTCATCTATAAATAAGCCGTGTCATATTATGTTTACCTCACCATATGACATGTCTCTCGGATGGACTAACACGCCAGGAAATCAACACCAAGCTAAAATTATATCAGCCGTGAGCGGACGACCCACGTACGTGCCACATACCAATATATAAGTTACTCAAGAAAATAAAAGGTTATTAGAAACTCACACGTTGCAAGCTAGCGTTTTGTATCGCTTGCGTAGAAAGCAACCGAGCGCCACAGCACTACGGCGGGAACCAGTGATTTTCCACTTCACGTTTCTACACCTGAACCACTAAATCTTACTAAGGATCTCCCTCACCTCTCGAAGTCAAATTTCTGACAGTACGATCCCACTATCATGCTGAAAGAAGAACACGAAAGCGGACAAAGGGTCCTTCAAAACACAGCCATTTTGAAACTGTTCATACAAAATGTTACGTGTACCACAATCTTAGTGTTCTAAGGACCGAATAAAGTAACCACGACTATCCGTTTGCACTCATTTTTGATTATTAGCACAGTAAAAACTAACACTAAACATTACACACACTTTTTGTACGATTTCACTTCATACTTTCGCACACACCCGGTTACGTCGCAGAAAGTCCGTCGAACGGAAGCGACGAACTCACCCGAATGAAACAACACGAAATGGTGCGATAGAAAACGCCAGTGTTGTCAGAATCTAAAATAAAAACTACTATAACCTTAAAAACAAGGTTCATTCAAGTATTTTTATTATTCTGTATTTTCCACCACCCGCAATAAAAGACCAAACCATATTTTTATAAAAGCGCACCTTTTTTATGTGTCGTTTCATTGAGCACTTTTGTTTATTTGCAATATGAGGTCAATTGATGATACTGAGCAATGACGTCACATAGCACTAATCTCATACAAAATATATGAAACGTTCCTTATTGACAGTTCATAAAAAGTGTTTCAACGATTAGTGGTGTCAAGTACCGGATTATGTTAGTGTGTGGTTCTTGTTAACACCAAAATAATTCATTATAATTATCACAGCAAGCATATTATTTAACTTATTAATATACACCCTTGCACTATCATAACAAAATTGGATTTTTAAAACTTTTTTAAATTTAATAATCCAGTTTGGGTATTCTTTTAACATTAACTGATAAAACTAAGCTGATTTAAAATATTTTCAGGCAAATATTATTTAATATCATCCACTTGTTATTGTGATTCAAAGTTCTACTAAATTAGTAGATAACAAAAGATTTGGTAACACCTAAAAATACATCTCAATCATAGACAATTTTATCTTACAATGTCATTTGCAATACTAGCAAAAAATAAAATAATTTCTAGTGTAGGATCTATTTTGCGAAATAATTTTTGAAGGCTATTTATATATAGTTCTAAGAAATTTTCATTTGAAGCCATTTTTTTTATTTAAACTTTGTCGATGGTTACACGAGATAAAGTTGCGTTTATACTGTAGACGACATTATAAAAACAAAAATTATAAATAAAAATTATATGTACAGGAGGTGATTTATTAAATTATACTTGTTGGTTTATTTATTGACCTGCATTAACTAAAAGAATTCATTGCAGCAACATAAGCACATAATAATATTTATGTTCATCTCAGAAAAGCGTCGTAGTGTTCAAATTTGTCTCGTTTGAAGTTGTTTAATAAGTTCAAAAACAAACAAACGATCTTCAGGGATTACATAAAACTTCGACTTTGCACTATGATGCACATCAATCTTCTTGAAACTAAATAGGCCAAGAAGTAAACACGCTCATCGATCCTTTTTTCGTGATTTATTCTCTTTTCTTTTCGAGCTATGACACTCCACTGCTGGACATAGGTCTCCCCCATGTTCTTCCGACTTTAGTTCTCCAACTCATCTTTGATAACAATAGTTGAATCGCTGGCAATGAGACCATAACTTTATGTAGCATTTGCTTGATCGGCGCATTGCGCGCGTAATTCAATTCTGTTGCGTAGCAACGCGACAAACATCGTAATCCAAAACGTACAGTAGTATTTAAAGTATTTTGTAAATGGATGATGGTCCATTGCGCTGTTCGCTGTGATTTTTACCACGGTGATACTAGCAGTCATTAATAAATTTAAAATGATTATCATAAATTTAAGGGTTTAATAAGACAAAACCAAGAATCGAAAACAAAATTATGTTTAGATATAAATTACTGTTAAATTTATTTTATATTGTAATAATTTACGATGTTTCTGCTGAAGACTACGAAAATGATGACAAAAGTAAGTAATTACCCTCTTATTACCAGGTGTTATTTCCCAAGTTCAGCTGTTGCACTTATTTATTTATAATGACACACTTTTTTTCCAAATATTATAATAATACTGCAACGTACCCAGTTAAATTAAATATTACTTAAAATTCATCTACATTCAAATTTTAATTATAACTTGGCTTGATGTTATGAATGTATACATATATATTTAAATGAAACCTTTTATTCCTCTCTATTAAACCGCTATATATTTTTTGAGAAAATATAACAAAATACTACATCAAGTAATGTTACAATATTTAGAAAATTATACGTATTTTATGTATTGTACTTGTACATGCATTTGTTTATTAGTAAAGTAACGTGTTCATGTATTTTTCTTCTTAATAAATTTTAGCATGTGAAACGCAGCAGTTCGTTCCCATATTTTGAATAAAAGTATTATTTAAGAATCGCACAAAATTAACTTTAAACAGTCGGCATAAAAGTAGTTTTTTATGGTACGCTTTTCTAAATCACGATGGATGTTGTCATTTGGCACTAATTTTTTAATGGATTTATTTAATTTAGGCATGATAAAATATCATATAAATTTACTGATTTCAAGTACTACATGATAATTACGCATGACTTATGTAATATCTCAATGTTAAAATCTCAATTTAGGTAACTATGATAGTTTAGTCAGTAGCTCATTGGTGTGGACACTGTTGCCTTCCGATCTGCAGGGTGCAGGTTCAAATGCACCGCCAGACCCGCCACGTTCAAATGCGTAATTCGAATTTTCGAAATTATATTACGTTCACCCGACGCTCTTACGTCGAAGGAAAACATCGTGAAGGAACCTGCGCACGCCTGCAAAGAGATTCAAAAGTTGTGCGTGAAGTCGGCAAATCCGCGCTCGCGTGGACGACTAAGACCTAATCACTGATAATACCTAATGATAATAATTTACCTAGTAGATATCAAGTAAACAAACGGTAGGCAAAATGCAAAACCATTTAAAATAGAAAACAATAAATTGGCGATGGTACCTATATCTAATTAACTATTCAACATAATACGTGCATAGTTCACATGCTAACAATTACCCCCACTATAGCAATCAAAGGCAGGGGTCATCATTACGGTTGGCTGAGTCGAGCTCGAATCACGGTGATCTTCTACCACATGTCCGTTTAAAATTGATCCATAAAACCAAAGTAGTAAAGTGTATCAATTTTGTGACTATTTTTGGTCATACGTCCACGTCCGGTGGCGAACAAAGGATGCGCAGGCGCAGGGAGCGCGTGAAACCGCCAGCATTACGCCGCTATTATATGCTTGTTTGGCGGTCTGATGTTGAAATTTTTAGATTTTAGATACAAACAGGTAGTAATTAGAATTACTCCGAAGCCGACAGCCATCTGCGCTCGCCACCTTAAAAAAAGTCCTCAAGTAACCTTTGGAAAACTTACGCTGCAATTCTAATATAGTAAGATGGGAAGGCAGAGCTGATGCATAAAGATAAGGGGATTAAGGGGATATTCACTAAAGTTAAGTAGATTACCGGTCTGCATTAAGCTTTATTTGAACGGAACCACTTAGAGATCACAATATTTGAAAAATATGAAGATTAGCATATTTTTCTGAAAGGTAGGAGGATGAGTATGCAATAAAATTGGATACTTTGCCAAAACGATAAGCGGGGCGACATTAACATAAAATTCAGTTAGTTATATGGGCGTTGAACTTATTTAGCATTCGTAGAACTGTCACACGACGAGTTTAGTGGCCGACGTCTCAAATAAAGTTCGCTAAGTTTGACTTCATCCTATCGAGTTAATTTTTAGTTTTTAAAGGCACAGTAGCTAGTGCCACGTTTTTGAGGAAAATTCAAAATAATTTTAATATTTGAATTCCTACATTGATGATGACTCCAGAAAGAGAAGGGAATAATTCATAAGCATCAATAACATCCTAATGCAGGGACAGGCCTCCCCACATGAAATTAATTATTTAACATGAAAACTTACTAAGTTTCGAAAACTGGCTGTTTAATATACCTAAGTATCTGCTGGCTACTTAACCCGTTGTGAAATATTTCAATAAAACCGCGATTGCCTTTCAAGGCAAAGCATTAGATTAAAATTATATAAGAGCGTCGGTGGCTCAATGGTGTTGACTGCCGCCTTCCTACCGGGAGGGCTGAGGTTCAAATCCCGACACGTACCAATGTATTTTCGAATTTCCGAAAATATATGTATGTTATCCGACGCTCTTACGGTGAAGGAAAACATCGTGAGGAAACCTTTGTGCAAGCTTGCGAAGAGATTCGAAGGTTGTGTGTGAAGTCGTCCAATCCGCACTGGACCCGCGTGGACGACTAAGGCCTAATCACCCTATATGGGTAGGCTCGTGTCCCTCGGTGGGGACGTTTAATGAGCTGATGATGATGATTTAATACAGAAGGCATTTTAATACTTCCCCCATATACCTATTTTATGTGTATCTTTATAGCAAGGAACAAGCTATTGTAATCTGTTCCTCTTTGAAATGAGCTGCCTATTGTGTCAACATCTAATTAAAATGGTGGCATACATCGTGTTATGGCTAATGACTATTCGTTCTGTATAGCTGAATGATGTATACTGATTGTTAAGACGGTTTTCTTTGTTATTGTACCTGTGTATGAAATTCCTATGAATGAAAATAAGGACACAATAGGTAACCGCGAATTGTACGTTGCGATTTCTATGGAGGTACAGTGAGAGAATAAAATCTATGATTTATTTGATTAGTCATTTATATTCAGAACCAATAAAACAGCACAATCGAGGGGAGAAACATACACCTGTAAACATTAGGTAAATCTGATCTAACTCTTCTAAACATAAGGAACAACTAAGACCATATCCAAATTCTTCCCTCCAGACTTCCACCCAGTTGGTAACTGGGTGGAAGTCTGGAGGGAAGTGAGGCCTCTCAAAATTACCATAAACCAAGATTAAAATCCCACTCAGGTGTACCCTTATGGTCATAACATTAAGCATATAAGCCTCCATAACACTTTGTATGACATTTGCCAAATAAAGCTATGAAACCCATCAGCCGTTACCAGCGGAATATCCATCCGAAAACGAACCCTTTAACCTAATATCATAATAATACCACTTCTAATGATGACGTTCAGTTGTTGGCCGTTAAATACTTACAAGTGTTATTTATTTCCATTTTACATCATCAATTCAATATTTATTGCAAACCATAATGTAGTACAAAGTTGGTGACATACAATAATTACAGATCATTATGGGCCCCGTTAGGACACAGCAATTTAAAGAAAGGACGTCTTATTAAAATTGCTTATAATTTATATTAAAGTTATTGTCAAGTATTTACTTATTGATAGTTGCATAATATTGATACATGCATCATTTAACTTGTTTAAAGTACAATAATTGTTGGTAAGAAATTCTTAAATGCCCTAAACTAATAAAACACCTAGTTACAATCTAAAAGTCGATCGCTTCATCTTATCGAATCTGAAAATCTTTACAAAAGAGCAGCTTACAGTAAGCTAGTTGTTTGCCAAAAAACGGTAGACGTTTGTACTTGTACACAATAATATGTAGGGGCAGGAAATGCGTTTCTTACTACAAGCTTCGGTGGTTGGCACGGGGTGGTGCCATAGCACATCCCCGTGGAAGCCCTTTGTAATTAAAGCTTAAGCGATTAGGCCGATCATGCGATAGTTCTATGGACAATCATCACTATCGTCCCGAGCTATCGTCAGCCGAATGCACAAACTGCAACGCCATCGAGCGATAATATTAAATCATCATCAGCTCATATACGTCCCAACCGGGGGGCACGAGCTTACCCGTAAAGGGTGTATGAACAGGCCTTAGTCGTCCACGCTGGCCAGTGCGGATTTACCGAACGGACGTGTACGTGTACGTTTATAAAATACATATAATTTATAAAATTGGTACGTGGCGGAATTTGAACCTACACTCTCCAGAAGGCAACATTCCACCCAACGTCCAACGGCGCTTCGATAATATTAAATATTGGGCAGTAAGTAATAATAATTTTATTAGCTACTTTTGAATATAAGTTTGTGTTTTCGCTTATTAGTTATTCGTTTATAACTTGGGCCCCATTATGAAACTGTAGTTACAGTAAGTTACAGCAAGGGCCAATAAGGCATTTTATTCTAGAGATCACGCGATACCTCTCCGAACCCGGAAATGTTTATCGACCTGTCATGACACGGAGACATGTTGTTTACTTTGCTTTGCTTTGTCTTTTTGAGCTGTTTAAACTGCGTTTTCTATATAATTATTGCAGTGAAATAACGCTATATCTGTTTTTCTCGAATGAGCTTAGCGCTGTGGCCTTCATAGCGCAGATGGCTCTCAGCCCAAACTGTAAGCCGTTCTTATATAAGTAGTTACGAGTCTGAAGTCCTGAACTATAACTTACGTATTAACTCTAAATTACGTAGTATTTATATATATAGAACATGTTCGTTAGTAAAATTATGGGTCCTCCTTATCATTTAAACCGCTCGTATGTTTTCAATTCTTATTGAATTTCAGATTCCTAATCATCTCAATTTATTATGAAAGTTATTGAGGGACCTTCGTATGCCAGGGACAGTCAGAAGTACTAATTCTACAACTTTTCAATATCAAAATACTTTCCAATAATATTATATGCTTTTGCATCAACAGTTTACCTCCTCGTGTCTCGAGACCAGCACGAGTATACTCCGCGCCTGGAAGACTTCTTCTGGACGGGATCTGGTGACGGGCACCTCCTCCCCCGGACCCGCCGTTGGTTGCACCGTCAAAGCCATCACCGGCGCAAGTGCACACCACAACCGTGCTGGCTACAGTCTATTTAGACTCATATCCTCCACAGGTAAAAATACAAACAAACCTATATGTCCAAGCACAAAGGTTCTAAAAAAGCAAGGATGTAAGCAAGAAGATCCAAGTCTCTTTGTCGGGGTCAAATCAATCCTTTCCTGTGCTCCAATTAAGGTAGCCAGAAACTGTGTGGAAGACTGAGCTGAAATTATTACAACACCATCACAGGTGAAGAAAATTTGTCTCATTTAAAGTAATCGGAATTGCTTTTCCTTTTCACTGCTGCAACCGAGCGATTAAAAGGTTACCTTGACAATAAAAAATCAAGTTGATACAATATTTTAAAATTATCATGATATATGTACCTATTCATCAGCGACGGTAAACAAATTATACTGTTCTAAAACTTGCAATGGATCAGTACAAAATTTTCCAACCTTAACAGTTTATGCTAACTTGTAGGCGGTGACAGATAAGACGCGGGGAGTGTGTCCTGAATTGTGGCGAAGTCGGTCCGTGTTCCATAGTTTGGAACCAGAGATTCCGGACGACCGCCGCTACTGGCTATTAACAGTTATACAGGGATCTACGCCAGACAGTTTACAACTAAGACTAGCGAGATTATACCAGAAAGCATTTTTGAGGTAAGTACATTGGCAAAGACAAAATTTTCCTCATCTGAAAAACTCTTCTTAACGTACATTCATCGATTACATTGCAGACAACAAGAAAAGCACCTTGGCATTATAAAATCACTAGATGCACCTACTTCAAGAAAGAAGCATGATGTACATTCATTTGTTGTTAACAAAGAAAATCGTGTAAATCAAATAGGCTATAGCTCAGAGACTCTTAATCACCATAATATCCACAGTTCTGTTGTCGATCCCGTGGAACCCATAAGCAATACTTTAAGTAGACTAGACCATTCCCTTGCATCTTCGAAACATAATTCGTCAAATACGATGTTAAGAGTGTACCCAGAAGAAGTGTTTCCGAAAATCGATAATGTAGACCCTAATTCTATGATAGCGAAGATAAAAGCTACAAAAATAAGTGATGTGGAGTCATGGATTTTAGCGACACCAACCGTTGTTTTACGAAAACGAGAAATTAAAGACAGAGAAAACTTGTTAGACAATAAGGAAGACTCAATCGATATACCTTTGGAAGCTGACCTTGGGAACGAGACGGTGCTCTTCAAAAGAGAAATAATCAAACCAGAACAACAGCCCCCAGTACAAGTTCACATTCAAAATATTACTGAGGTAAGTCTTCTATGATTGTAGATTTAATTGATATAAATGGTCTGCGATAAGTTGAAGGAATAAAATCAAGTTGTACCTTGACTTCAATTACTTCGGATATGTTTCATCTAACGTTTGGTTTCAAAAACTTTATTTAATTTTCAAAAATTCCAGTCTCCAGAAACAGGCAGCGTACAGATCGTTTACGTTGTGCTTGTGGGGGGCAGAGCAGTGCCAGCCGCTGTAGCAGCCAGAGATATGAGGCTGGTGAGAGATGCAGAAGTAGCCAGGGAGCTGGGAGCCGTCGTTACAACTAAGGCTGAGCGTGAGATAACTAGCTTTAAACCATCGTAATAATATCATATTCAAATTAAGGCATTACCAATGCCTTACTTTTCTTTGTTGTCCGTTATAAATTTTGATTTGAAAAAGTTGGGGAGGCATTTGTCTTGCAGTGGCTGATTTACCTAATCAACATGTCCTCTTGTCAGACAAATCAACCCAGATGATTCAACGCAAAAAAAAAATTCTTGGTATTTTGAGCTGTTTTATTAAGCCACATATTTTCACCACGGTTCCTGCAACTAATAAAACTGAAACGTAAACTAAGAAAACTACATATTCCGCTAGCAGCGTACTGAAGGCAGCCGAGGGTTGGAAGGTGAAGCCAACACGACAGGCGTCCACGGCACCGAGCTTTGGGCGCTGGCTGTGGGCGCGGTCATCGCATTGCTCCTACTTCTGGTGCTTCTAGCTATACTCTGTATGGCCCATAGGTTTGTGTGAACTTTTCTGGAAGAACCACGTGTAGATACTGAGTAGCGAAATCAAGTAAGGTGCCCCAATCTCAACAATACTTTCATCATAACCAAATCTACGAAATTGTAATTTATAGCTTCGTGCGATTGTTCCAAGTTAGGTTAGGTTGCATTCTCGGCTGAATCATCTGATCATCTGTAAAGTAAGATAATTCCGCGCTTCTGAGGTCACGTTAACCTTTGGCCCCGGCGATATCTTAGGATGGTAATCGTTAACACCCACCAATCTGTATTGGGCCCGCGTGGTGGGTTACGGTCCAATCTCCCCATGGCTATGATGTGTAGGAAGGCCTGTGCCTTGCAGTTGGCCGGTATATGCGATATAGATGACAGCTTTTATCTAATCTGGAGGACTATAATGTTTCTATCCTTTATAAATTTTATAATTAACAAAAAAATACTGTTAGTGGGAAGCATAGCATAGCTCGTCGGATCAGCAAGTCGAAGTGGGCCAGTCACGTATGTCACTGAAGCGATGGTGGTTGGAGCAGATGAGTTCTGGAGTGGAGACCGCGTCTTGGCAAACGTAGCGACGTCCTCCGGCCCGATGTGACCCAACCTTTCGCAAGTGATCGGTCGGATCGGGCTCCGGCCCGATAACTTGCGAAAGGTTGCTGGTGGAGGTTGGATGATGAAAGCGGAAGACCGGGATATCTAGCACAAAATTGGGAGACCTAGAAATCACCACAGAATCTTTTACAGAAGAAAGTCAAGAAAATCAGCTGCATCACTGCGAGCGTACAGAAACGAGATCATCAGGGAAGCTGAGCGCAACCAACTCAAGCAAGTTCATGAAGAAAAAGATGGCAGGGTAAGTAGAAAAGTTACAGTGAACACGAGAAACCCTACATACGGTAGGTATATACAGCGAGATCATATGTAGCGTAAGAGTAGCTAAGCATTATATCATATCCTTAATTGAATGTAGAGTGGTGTACCGAAAGACTTCGTTGATAGATAACTTAAGCAAATCACCCTTAGTCGACTGTTGGTTTCACGAAAAAAAACATTCGCCGATATTAACCTACAATTATAGTTTAGGATATCTGTTAAATTGTATTGTTATCCAATTGTAGATATCTGACTCCAATTTGAAGGTAGTTTTCTTGCTTAGGTGTTTCCAATGAAAGTCACGGTGAGTGTAGAATAACAGTATAGAAGTATTCAGAAGTACAATAATATTGAAGTTTTATCAGACGCGCTATTTAGTGGTCCGCGGCTACGGAGCGGCGAGCGATGACTGATGTACTGCAGCTACAATAGTGTTTAGAGTAAACTCCTTCACACTCGGTAGAAGGTGACATACGGCACAATCTTGTCTGCCGCTCAAAACTATAGTAAAGATTAATCCTCAATTTTATGAGTGTACAATGTACTTACCCACTGAAAAACATTTTGCAGTTGATAAGCGTCGTATCTCCAAGCAGAACTCGACCGAGCAGCACATTACTGCCCATTTACAGAGCAGCTAGTGCCTCCAGGTATTTACCAAAATGATATTAACAAAATAACAACAATTTGTTGTCAAGAAAATATTTATAAACAATAATAAATATCCACTGATATTCACACAACACCGACTAGCCCCAAGTTAAATGTGAAGCTTGAATTACGGGTCATCATCATCAGCTCATTAAACGTCCCCACCGAGGGGCACGAGTTGGACGACTTCACGCAAAACCTTTGAATCACTTCGCGGGCGTGCGCAGGTTTCTTCCGGATGTTATCCTTCACTGTAAGAGTGCCAGATAACGTACAAACAATTTAGAAAATTCAAAAACACATTGGTTCGTGGCGGGACTTGAACCACAGCCCGGTAGAAGGGCAACAGTCCTCACCATTGAGCCACCGACACTCTGTATGCGAAAGGAGACTGTATGTGGAGGCTGGATTAGAATATAGGTTGAAGAGAAAAAGTTGTTATTGCCTTACAGTTCGTGAAATAAACGAATAAATTCTTGGCATTATTTTCATTATCTGAGCGTGCCAATTCGTTCCCTTTTGTTAGTAGTTCTTCAACGACATCATCCGGGGTTTCTGAGGTGGCAGCAGCGTTGAGGCGTCGGCAGAAGAAACCACACGCTTTAAGAATGCCGCAGAAGAAACGAGGTATAGCATTCTTGGATATTTTCCGGGATTTCGTCTACCTAATCCAAGATAAAACATTGTTACATAATCACTTAGAAATAGTATCAGCTTCTATTAGAAAGCGATGCATGAAAATGGATCTCATTCTTATCTCGATCATCTGAGTTTACTACAAGTCATAATATCAGCTCCTGGTCAAAGATCACCTCAATGTTTTCCATAACCTGCCGCGCATGGTACTTATTAGTAGACGCCAAAGCCTCATTTCCTGCACAACGAGCAGGTATGAGAGGAGGTTCAAATAACTCGGTTTGATTGAAAATAAAAATTAAAAGACTATCTAATCTAATTGGTTATTTCCGGTACATCTAAATATCTCTTTTTATAACCATGCCATTGTTAGGAGCTGGGAGTTCGGATAAATTAATATCAAACACTAAGAATAACACGACAATAAAATTATTTAAAAAACAAAAACTACACACAACACTGATTTACTCTAACTGACACTAAACTGAAGAAGCCATAATATTTTTAAGTTACTTGAGGGTCGTGACATTATTTATCCCACAGTTGGGACAACCGACAGTCTCTTGGAAGCAGCCGGCGTGGACAGCACGGACAGCCAGCCGTCTGCTCCGCACACACCCACATCATACCTCTCTATGCCATCCATCAATTCATTTCCACGGTAAGTTAAAATTTTGTTTAATGTACACCTGAATTTGTTTCGATTATGATAACACACCTTATTGTTGTTTACTACCTCTGTGGTCTAGTGTACTCAGTGCTACATTTTAGATTAGGACGTCGGTGGTTCAAATCCCGCGGGTAGATCGCTTAGGCAATAAAAGTCAATTGGTACGATTTTTCCCAGTTTAGAGGCTGAATCAACCTATTGTCTGTATAAAAAGAAGATTCCGTAGGTACTTTGGTAGACACGTTAGGCTGTCGGTCCCCGCTTCAATTTGAGAATAGTACCTAGTCGATAACATCAACTAATGCGCATTGCGTCCATTGGGCTGTATAAAAAAAATTGTTCTCTGAGCACCTAGACCTATACTTGACAATACATGGTGAAATCGAGAACATTGGCATTTTTTTACTTAAGAACCTACTCGTAATTCAAAGAAGGCGATAATTTATTCATAAATAATTATTTATTTTGTAAACTTTTCATGATTAATGCAAATGGTATTAGCTTCCCATAAAAACATTCCATAAATGAGTAGAAACTAAATTCACCCTGTATATATCACATCTTTATTCTCTTATGTGAAATTATTTCAACAGAGGCAACATAGTAGAGCCACTATCGCGTATCCTAGAGCCAGTATCAGTTCGCCACCTCGACATCGACTCGCCCGTGTCCAGCCCCAAACAGAAAACCGAGGGTCCAAGGAAGGACGTGGTCCCGCGAAGACAGATGCCTTCGCAGCTGGTCGGCTGGGCAGCATCGACAAGGACCCGGGAGTCATCGGACCTCTTGTGTGGGATCTGCACTGTCAGAGAATTAAAGACGGTAAATATGACTTGATAATAATACTACCCCTTTGATATTTTCGAAGTGACTTATCACTGTTGGCCGCAGGTGGCCTTCATGGCTTCACCAGACAATTGGCGAGCGAAGATGGCTCTCAACCCAAAAATATTTATGCAACGAACCTAAGGGTGTCCTAGCGTGAGACGCAAAACTCGGCTTAGGGGGTTGTAAGGGGGCTAGGTAACCTAGTATAAGTTTGGGGAGAAAAGCGACCGAGCACGAGCCAGTAGCGCGAATAGGGACTGGTTGAACCCACAGGGCCTCGCGACGATGGCCCCCGTCGGCGGGGGAACATTAGCCCTTTCAGACACAATCGAAAATCTCTTGTGTCTGGCGCCTTAAGGCGTGATTGGCGGTCAAAAGGTTTTAAAGGCATAAGGATTTGTAGTAGATCAGAAGTAGTTAAGCTTATACTCCCAAGGTTTCTGGTTCATCTTCCCAACTTTATAGAATTAAAGACGCTAAATATACATATTTGTTTTTTAAGACTCTATTGTAGTCTGTAAGTACAATGTATCACCGGTTTGGTCTCAAAGTGAAGTAGATAAGCTTATTCTCTAAAGGTTTCTGGTTTAAGTTCTTTATGCTGAGTGAGCATTACTCCTTTTTCTACGGAGGGACGTACTGGACAAATAGGTACTGTTGTTGCTAGTCAATTTGGTTTAGCAGGGCTACCGTTAAGAACCGCAATTAATTACAGGATTTAATACACGGATAATAATGATAATTTTGGGATTTTATACGTTAATCAATTCCTTAGTAAATGTTTCGAAATTTCGGTATTTCTCTTTAAACGTAGTAAACATTCTAAAACAACGAAGTGTAGGCTGAGCCCCTTTCAGATGGATTGATGACCTGGTTAAGATGGCGGGTAGCAGATGACATCCATCAGTTTGATTGGAAATCATCAGGGGATGCCTTCGTTTAGTACCTAGTGGACATTTTAGATTGTAATAATGATTAAAATAAGATTCTATTCCGAGTTCCCTTCTGTGTTCTAAATTAAGAAAGTGGTTAGGTGTTAAAGTTAGTGTAACTTCTTATATATAAATAATCCAGCATTAAAGCCCAGCAGTCCCGCGTGTGGCAGCGGTTCAATGACGATGTTTCGGCAACGCGTCGGAAACAAACCCCGCAGGAGACCGCATAGTGAAGTTACTGTGTGCGATTTTTGCCAATTTATTTAGGATATTGCGGGTTGAATCACCTACCAGAGAAGAAAAGATTAATCCGTGCTTCCAAAAACCCGCCAAGTCGTCGGTCCCAGCTACAGTCTTAGAACTGAGTCGTTCACACACCAAACCTAATTGGGCTCTTATAATTTACAATCCTACTACCCAGTCTACCCATAGCCTATACCACAGACATCCGAATATACAATTAGACTGGACGACCCGCCAAGTTTATATGCAGTCCCAGTGTCGCAAATTCTTTTCGGTTCTTACCTGTGAAAAGTTATTATATTTCTTGGTAAATTTACTGATTCATTGCGATGATGGCATGTTACAATTGTACAAGATGGCATTTTGGGAAACAACGGTAATTTCTTCTAATATTCGTGCGTCTTGACTCGTCTCACAGAGCGTAACTGGCACCCAGTGTATGCTCGTTGGGCTTACATTTGTCGCACTTAAAAATGCGGCTTACCCCATCTCCTGTATTGGGAAATCTGTGGCCTATACTGTGTGGCAAGGCCTGTACCATTTAGGGTGACGTTATCGGCTGCTAATGATGTAAACTTCAAATAACCCAGCATCGAAGCCCAGCAGTCCCGCAGAAGGTGGTCCCGGCAAAGGCCCGTCCCGTATGCGGCAGCGGTTTAACGAGCTTATGGACGACGCGTTCACGCTGTTCGGCAGCGCGTCAGGACAGTCCCGGGACTCACCCGATACCAACCGGGACAGCGGGGAGAGAACGACTAAAACTGGTAATTAATAATAAACGCTAGTTTTTCGTTTTTGAAATACCTTGATTTATCATTATAATACTTAAAATGTCTTTATTTACTTTCAGAGTTTTATTATTTACTTAGGTACTACTTAAATATAATTTATAACAAAGATTTAAAACTAGAACACAATCATTATACGATAAATATTCGTCCATTGTGTAGTAATCTTTCTTCATGAGGATTTTAAGATAAAGATTCTAAGTACCTGCAGCTATGTTAGTTCCGCTTCAAACTATCGAGGTCCATTTCTGGAAGTAATTTTTGCTCAATCTTTTGACCCTGATATCTCGGTCTACCGCTTTAAGTCGTTGGACTATACATGGACGATGGCGCATCAGGACAGTCCCGGGACTCACCCGATACCAACCGGGACAGAGGGGAGAAAACGACTAAAACTGGATACCGGATTTTAAGTACCTACAGGTTTGATTAAAACTTTCTCCGTGGGCTTGAACGTGGGTTCGAATCCCACGGGGTGACCACGTAGTGAAAGGCATTTATTGCAATTTTCTCCTATTTGGTTAACACATTGCAGACAGACTTGCACCTTGTTGATTGTTCCAAAAGAAAGACGATTCCGTGCTACGAAAGGCACGTTAAGCCGTCGGTCCTAGATGCAATCTAAGGCTTAGTAGTCGTTACAAATCCCGTTTTAAGTTATCGAAGTCCTGGAGAAATTGTTTCTCAACTCTAAATTGACCCTCTATATCTCGGTCTTCCGTTTTAGTCATCCAGCCTCCATCAGCAATCTTTCTCCAAGAGCAACTGTGGGTCTGTGTCACAGCCATGCTTGGGCACTAATCGTCCGAAGTAATAAGCATGGCTTATTCACTTTCCTCCTCCTTTATTACTTATTACCCGCCATGGCGCCTTAAGGCGCCAGGCACAATACATTTCTATTGTCTGGATTCCCGGCGTTCAATAGGTTTAAGGTTGGTAACTCTAAAGAGGTGGTGTGGTCTATATTGAAAGTTGGACAACTGCCTCTAGTTAAGACCCGTGGTCCAACTAGTTGGACAGAGCAGTTGGACCACTGCCCCGCAGTTTGAAACCAAATTTATATATAGAGGCCGTTCAAGTATTACGTAAGCACTATTGGGGGGATCTTTGATTTGCTTATTTTTGATGACATGGGGGGGTGGGGGGGTCTAGAAGATGGTTACGTCACATTGTCTATGCGTGAAAACAAAACGCATTTTCGGGGATTCCCGCAACTAATGCATACGTTAGGTTTTAGAGCCGATTGGGGAAATTACCGCACGATATTCACCTTTCCAAATCTCCTTAGTCAGTATATTGTTTCCTTAGGATATAATAGCGAGTAGATGATTTTAATGAGTGTTACAAAAATCCATACTAATATTATAAATGTGAAAGTGTGTCTATTTGTTTGTCCGTCTTTCACGATAAAAAGGAACCACAAATTAACGTGATTTTTAAGTGGAGATAGTTGAAGAGATTGAGAGAGTGAGTCTCTTCAATCTATCACAGTCCACTGCTGAACAAAGGTCTCCCCCATTTTGAGCCAGATATCCCGGTCCTCCGCTTTCTCATTTAGCTTCCACCAGCGACCTTCCACAAGATGTCGGTCCATCGGACCGGAGGGCGGCCTACGCTACGCTTGCCGAAACGCGGTCTCCACTCTAGAACTCGTCTGCTCCAACGGCCATCGGTTCTGCGACACACGTGACCAGCCCACTGCCACTTCAACTTTCTGATCCGGCGGGCTATGTCGGTAACTTAAGTTCTCTTACGGATTAAATCATTTCTGATCTTATCCCTAAGAGAGACCCCGAGCATAGCTCGCTCCAGTGCGCGTTGAGTGACTTTGAACTAGTGAACCAATCCCGCAGTCAGTGTCCATGACTCAGCTGCGTATGTTAGCGCGAATAGGACGCATTACTCAAATACTATTGTCTTAAGGCATTGCGGAATCATTGACGTTAGGACATAACGTAGCGTAGTATTACGTAAGCAGATTTATTGCAAATAATTGCAATAAATCTGCTTACGTAATACTTGAACGGCCCCATACCCATAATCTCTGTTCATGTCCTAGTTGGCAGGATCACTACATCTGGTAAACCATCTGACTGTTTGGCTTCCTATAAAATAAAATTATATTGTCACAGAGGAGAACTAACCCAAGCACGTAACGACAACGTTCGCCTGCCTGGCTCTCCTTACTCAGCGATGGACACGGTGCGCGGTCGGTCAGCTGGCACTGGGTAATATATATACGTTTTATAAGTTATATCCTATTATAAACTAGCGACCCGCCCCGGCTTCCCACGGGTGCAATGATGATATTGTATTAAAACAATGAAAAACTGTGAACTCAGTATATCAAAAAATTATATTGATATAAATCTCGTAGGGTTCAGCCTGCGTTTGCATTGTAAGCGGAAAAATCTTTAATATTGTGGTGACAGTTGATTAGGACACTTGTCACCATTACCACTCTTCACGAGGGTGTCGAATGTGGCGAGAATGGAAAATATAACAGACGGTGGGCAGCTAAGTATATCTTGTGTACTGGATAGAACAGTTAGCACAACCAGTACCAGATTATAAGTATGGGTAAACATAATCTCCTTCTGAGAATAGAAGTATTACCTACCATTGGTATTTGCAAATGTCATTTGAATTATAGAGCGTCGGTGGCTCAGTGTTGTGTCTTCCGATCGGGATATAATTACGAATTTTCGAAATTATATGTATCTGCCGCTCTTGCAGTGAAGGAAAACATCGTGAGGAAACCCGCGCCTGCGAAGGAAACCCACGCCTGCGAATAAACTCAAAGGTTGTGCGTGAAGTCGGCCAATCCGCACTGGGGCCGCGTGGACGACAAAGGCCTATACACCCACCACTGGTAGACTGGTGCCCCTCGATGGGGACGTTTAATGAGCTGATGATTTGAATTATAATTTGGTGTAATTGTAATTAGTTGTTATGTCAACAGTAGAAACGTAGGCACAACAACAAGCGCCCCTGAGGTGGTGGGGGCTAGCATCCGTCCGCGTACGTCATTAACGCGGCCCGCCCACGAGCGCCGGGCTCCGCCCCCAGCTAGGGCTTGGGGACAAACACCGCCACACGTAAGTCTATTTACCTAGGCAAAATGGTAAAATTTATATTACAAATATAAAATAATATTTGAGAAACCCTTTAAAAGGTTATTCAGTGTGGTAATTCATAAAATTAAAATATTCAGAAATGAATTATTGCCATTAAATTTTTAATACCCAGAATTATTATATTAGTCTTTATTATTGGAAAAAAAAATATTGTTAAAATAAATGACATTAAAAATATCCAAACGTGTGTATCCTTAAAAAATATATGTTGATTTTAACAAATTAACCCTCCCAATATAATTAAAATGTAATTTTTCTCACAGTCCCTAACAGGCCCCCCGCGGCCATCGGTCAACCCTGCCCTGGTGATGACCGACGCACGCCTGCCTCCTGAAGACCCCGCAGTGCCACTCATATCCGCGATAAAGACAGAAATTCAGCGCATACGTGAGCACGCACATAAACCGAATACATAACTTAGCTTGGACGTAGCATCTATATTTCCTATGGTAAAGATTTAAATCGATTTCTTTGACCTATGGTTTTTTAGTGTTGTTGATAGAACCAATTTGGTTCAATTTGTAGGTAACATGGGATTTTAGCAATGAGTTATTTACTTTACGAGTACCTCGATTGTGAACTGTTCACTAAAATAAGACTTACGTTGTCTTCATAACAATATTGTTAAGAGAAGTTGTTTGTAAAACAATGGTTTTGTATTATTTTTAAAAATATTTATATCATATTGACGATTACGTTAATTAAATCCAATACATACATTTTTTAACTTTGCTAAGTTCTACTAAATACTAATTATTTAACTTAAATACCATTTACATTGAGAATCTCGATTAAGGTACGTAGGTTATTTGTACTTTAGATAACAAATTTTAATTACAGTCAGCAATTTTTATATTTTAAAGATGTTTTATAATATTGTTGTTATAGTTATACATTAATTCAAGTAAGTTAATGCATTTTAGTAAATCAATTTAGATATGATGCCAACTTCTACACCCATTTAGATGTAAGCGACAAATTTACCATTAATTTTTTTTGGACGTATGTTTATGAATATTTGTAATAAACTTGTTTTACAAATGCCACATTGCGTGTTATTTTGAATGTAATAAAAAAACCTTTTTTGTGCCATATTTATTTCAACTAACTAAAATTAGATACAAAAGTTCTACAGTTCCCTACTCAGTCCTATTCACAATCCATATTTACAAAATGTACATGATATTCAAGATTTTGATAGAAAATATTAACAATCTTATTTTAGCTTAATTTATCACAATTTCAATAACTTCGTAGGCTGTTTTGGGAAACAATGGGTGTAATTAATCTCTAACTACCAGGATTTTACACATATTATAAAATCAATTGTGTTTGTTGGATATATTCGTCTGCTGCTGTGTTAAAGGGTTAATGTAAATAAATCTAAAAATATTTAAATAATTAGGTACTCACAGCAGTGTCAGTAATAAAAACTGCAGATTCAATACACTCAAGTTAAATATACTACACACTGGTTACAGTTTAACATTAATATCATAAACTAAACTTTAGATAAAAATAAATAACAACCCAGGTATACCAATAAATTATTCTGCCAAGAATAGAATAAATCTTGTGGTCAACATAGCCATTATGCGTAAGTATCATGTACCGAAAATAATAACATTAAGAGCTCGAAAATTAACAAATAAACATTAAGTAACTTACATAATATTCACTCCTATAACAATATGTACATAACGAAGTCGAAACTTTTGAAACTTAATGGCTTGTATAAGCCATACAATAATTATGTTACGAACCGGGTCCACGTTTCGTCTTGAAGGAATGAGAGATATTATGCAAGGAGTCCAGCTCATCTTACCAAGAAATGACTACTAGTCCTATTTCCTGATAATAAGTTAATTATTCAGGTTACTCTGAAATTTGATACACTTTTCTAACATATTAAAGCTTCTTGTACATGGCATAGAAACTTTCGAAAACTTGCGTGGTCCTTCAGCTGGTATTTTTCTGAACTAAGAGACTGCAGACGTTCCAATCTTTAAAATGGGTCCTTAATAGTCAATTAACAGATTTCCAGGATTCATACCTCATTCCGTTAATTTTAATATGTTCCCAAATTACAGGTCATTTTACTCTAAAAACAAAATCATCAAGTCACGAAAAAAACGACACTGTCTATAAACTCTTATACATTGTGTTAAAAGTTAAAATACAGAACAAAACACGTTTTGCGTAGACGTGGCTGGCCTAGAAGATGGGCCTTTTAAATAAGTAAATTATAAATATCCACTGACATTCGCTGAACGCCATCTAGCACCAAACTAAGCATTAGCCTGTAATATGGATACTAAACAACTGATCAACATACTTATATACTTTTTTAAATACATATTATACATAGAAAACACCCAGACCAATATGAACAGACATGCTCATACACACAAATGTTCGTACTGGCCGGGGATCGAACCAGGAACCTTGGTGACGGAGCCAACGTCTTAACCATTACACCAAATGGGTATTTACTCATGTCAAAAATATCTCGCCGTGATCCATACGATCATCATGGCAATGATGTTTTGAATTCTATATATATTCTACTCAAAGCATGGTGATCTTTTGAACACCATGCTTTGAGTAGAATATAATTAATAGGCATGATGACTGGGTCCTGAAATCGTAAGAACTATTTCATATTATTACAATTCTGGGTTAAATATAACGATGTGCTTAGTCTCAGCTCGAAAACTCATGTTTTATGAATTTTATTAGTCTTCAAAGTTAGATGGGCAAGTCCATTTTTAAAGTACATTAATTGTCAAAAATTTGTTAACATAACACATACAATTTAAAGCAACTTTTGCTATGAAACCGTTTTAGTAAACGCAACATTTAATATAGTTGTAGTACAAAATTCACAAACTATGCGTACTAATTACTGATGCGTGACGTCATAACTGAGTAGCCATTTGTATAAAGCGTTTTTGGGAAAGTCCATTAATGTGTTTTTAGAATTGGAAAATCTCTGTGAGTTTTAATGTTAACGGAGTAATTTTTTGTTTAATACCAATGTTTCTATTATTATGCGGTCCATCGATATAATAACAGAAAAAAATTGTCATCATCCCTATTGCGTCTCTCAAATATCAGACTACGGCGCTAAAAGGGTTAAGATTTTCGCGACACAAAAACGTGAGCAATTTAGTTTTAATTATGTACAAAAAAACCAACTGAGTCTTGAAATTAACAATTTTAGTTACAATTTTATTTACCATGAACACCACTTAGTGCTATCAGACATCCAATGCTCTACGCGTATAAAAGTTACTATGACAGATTATCTTACGTGATGGGATTTTTTAAACACAAAACTTCTTTACAAACAAATCATACAATTAACAAAATTAAGTTACTGTGCTCTCATTAAAAAATCGATAATTTTAGGCATACTTGACTAACATTAAGGCAACACCAAGATAGTCCATTTGGGTTTCAACCCATGTTTTCGACAAAGGGCCCGTTCACGAGGCGTCAGGGTAGTCGTCGTCCACCTCGAACTTCAATCGCTACGTGGACTGCAACGTCTGGTGCGGCGCGAGCCTCCTCCATTGGTTAGGCGGCCTATCAGGCGACTCGTCCTCCTAGAAACATAGTAAACAAATGTATAATTCGTGTTATTAACCAACCATTCTAACAAAGGTATGAGAACAATAAATAAATATGCACTGATATGCGCCATCTAGCCCCATGTTAAGCGAGAAGCTTGTAGTTAGGGTACTAAACAACTGATAAACATACTTTAAATATATATATTTGTAAATACACACATTTTATATAGAAACACCCAGACCATTACAAACAGACATGTTCATGCACACAAATGCTTTTAAAGCCCAGGGATCGAACCCGGAACCCTTGGTGTAGTATCCGTCGTTTCGACCATTACACTACATGGGTTGACAACCAATCGTCAATAAACCCTTTTATTATCACTCTCATAAATATTCAAACATTACAAAGCGCCATCTAGCCCAATCAATTAGGAGCTTGTATTTATGATTACACATACAAAGTGTTATTGTAGTACATCAACTGGGTTGCAGGTTCAATCACCGGACAGTACAAACATATATGATTATGTGCATTGTAGTGGTCTGGGTATAGGATATAGGTTAGTTGGTTATATATAATATGTACCAGGTACCAAACAAGAGTTTACATACATTATAAAAATTACTTTCACCAAGCACTTGCTGTCTTTAAATTTAAATAAACCAAAGTGTGTATGAGATATCAACAAAATATTTTTTATCCATTTGAAAGGCCTATCAATGCCATATATATATGAGAACGTTTAAATGTTCGCCGCAACTCTTTTCATGTCGCGCATCCAAATAAGCGTTGGTGTTATTCTCCTCAGAATAGTGCGATATTGTTAAGTTACCTATTATGGTTATTGAACTGTATCTGGTTTCATATCTTCCAACTGCTTCATTTCATCTGATTCATGGTCCTGATTCTCCATGTCCCTGAAACATTTTAAGGGTCAATAAGAATACATATGAATATAAAAAATATAAAACAAATATTATTTACACATTGGTATTAGAAAAAACGTACTTTCTGCTTCCAGAATGGAATCGTCCACCCTCTCCGCGAATTCTATTCATAGCATGCCTGTGCCTGGACTCGTGCAGATATTTCTGGAACAAAATACAAATTTCTTTTTAATATCACTGAACCGACTATATACCTAAGTTGATTATACCTAAGGTATATAGGTTTGTTGTAGGGATGGAGAGAGGCATAGGCTACTTATTGTCTAGTTCGAACTCTTCATTTCCTTAAAATGATGAGTTAGAATGGTGGGGATGTTTAAAGATATGATAATGATGTAACCAAGTAAAGGGAACCATATACTATTGAAGATTATATAAATGAAAAGGCTAATGGACATGTTGATCTCCACGCCTGCACTGCTTTTGTTTTTTCAAATCATTTATTTAGATTTATAATATAATTAACTGCTTTATAATATTTTGTAGATAATAATATTTTTACTAATAACTTAATATGATAAAAATTTTCAATATAATTTGCTTTATATAATTATTTTGATAACAAATGATATTATTCTGTACAAAACACATTTTTTTGAAAAGAGTAACCACTGAGTTTCTGGCTGGATTTTTCTCAGTAGAAAACTACCGTCCAAACCAGTGGTAACTTCATTTGATATTCATAAGTGATCTGTAAGGACCTAAACTGAATACATTTCATTCATGTTACCTCGAATATAATGCGAGCGAAGCCGCGAGCATAATCTCGACTGTTAATAAACCTTACCGGTCTCTCCTTAGGTATTTTCCCCAATTCATGTAACTTGGCCCGAGCCGCGCGTCGCTTCAGTATCCGCTTGTACTGCCTCGCGTTCACATACAGGAGTGGCTCCTCGTCTGACCCGGCTGCAGATGAGCACGCGCCCTCCGAGGAAGCGCTGCCCGTGTTGTTATTGTTGTTGTTTACCATCTGGAAATTATAATAGTAGTGTAGTGTCGAAAAAATGCATGTTATTTACCATATAAGATTAAGGCAAAATGGTGCAGTCAAATAACCAAATAAGTCCCATTAAATAGGGAGAATATTCAATTATTTAAGCCCTTTTTATTACATTAGAGAAAATGTATTAATAGTTGTGTGAGCTCACTGATTTCAACCGTACATATGTTTTGTTTTAAGTATAGCTTTATTGTTATGTATATGATTTGAGGTAATTAACTAACTGTATGCAGCCCTTCAATTATATTTGGGAAAATAACCACAGTTGTGTAAGATAAAGAAAATGCTCAGCATAAGTACCTAAAACAATATTTTTTTGTTAATTTTGTTTAACCAGCAAAGGTTGTGTAGTATCATTCTGGAAGAACTTAAGACATAAATAAGCTAACCTGTACCTTATTACTGGGTCTGTATATATATAATCTAAAATTAAAAATTACCATAACAACATTGGGCTGGTTCACTATCTGCTGTGGCTGCACTTGATTCCCCACACCTGCACTTAGTTGCACTAAGTTTAAGTTTCCATTCAGGTTTATCACTGAAAAAGAAAAGTAAATCTTAATTTGAATACAATAGTAACTATTAAGATTCTGGCTATATCAACAACAATTTAAAATTGTTTACATTACATTGTAAATGCTATTTAACTTTATCTTTGTAAGTTACAAATTTACGAGTATCTATAATATATCAAATGTCTATGTTTATGTTAAAATATATGAATAAATTATTTTAATTCTACAGAAAAACTTTTCCTTGAGAACCAAAACTGAAGAAGTTTCACAAATACATTAGAATGAATTTTTCAATTCTGAAATGTTGGGTATGTAATTCTAAAACATATGGCACAAATCTGAACTAAAAATAAGTCTTATTTTATTAATAGCAATAATTATATGTCATTTATTGAATGTTTTAGTTCAATTGCACACACGAATAAAACTATATGAGAATCAGAAATCAGAAAAAAATACTAATAACGGTCTTACCAGCTGGTTGATGCAAGATCTGGTGTTGATCTATGGTAGGCTGGGCATTTGCTGTGGGCTGATAGATAAATGTCTGTCCATCAGCAGTTTGAACTAACTGCATAGGATGCATATTATTGCCTGCCCCTGAACAAAGACAAACATTTAATTATACTACTGTATAATAGTTATTACGATCATGAGTGTTTAACCCTTTGAACGCAAAAGACAACTAAAGGCGACACAAAAAATAGATATTTTAAAGTTTGGATACCTAGCATTCACGGGGTTAATTAGTAAAACACTCATTAATAAGAATCTAATAACACCACCAAGTACCACTGCTGTGAAAAAATGCTTTTCCCTTTTGGGTTTTGGGTTGAGGGCACTGTAGCTAGTGAAATTACTTATACCCAGTAATTTCACTAGCTACAGTGCCCTAAGAAATAAGAGACCTAACATATGTTGTCCCTGGTGACGGGCCCAGTGCGGCATTAATGGAGAATAAAAGTGAGTATAATCATGCACAATTTAAATTACTTATCCTCTGAACTAAAAATCGTGCTTGACTTTTAACGGCGCTTAAGCTACAGCAGTATGAATGCAGTATCTCTTACTATCAAGAGAACCATCTGCTAGTTTGCCTACATATGAACAAAGTGACCACAAACTTATTTGTGTCCACATTTGAACACAGACCTATTGAGCAGATTACCAAAATTTCTCACTTTAACTTTTTATTTTGACATGCTGGCAACAAAAACATATAGTCCTTACCTTGTAGACTCGATAATGGTACCACTTGTAACTGTTGTAATTGTTGCCCATTAGGTGTTGCAACCTGTTGATAATGATAGGATTCAAATGAGAAAACATTTTTAGACATTTGCAAACAAGGCTGGAACTGGCAGAATTTTTTAGCAGAAAACACCTGATGGCCAACCTTATCTGCTCGCACATAGCATGTGTGTAAACTCACAAGACACAAATGAATCTATTGCTTAAGCACTGTTATCGATTGAGCAAATAACAGAAAACATACTGAGTCCCAAAAATTATCTTTTCATTTGACAACCCATTTGGTGTAATTTTTTAGACATCAGCTACAACACCAAGTTCCAGATTCTAAACCTTGGCAGTACAAACATTTGTGTGCTTAGATATGTCTATATGTATTGGTCTGGATGATTACATATATGCATTTACAAATAAAAAAATCAGTATGTTTAGTACCTATAATACAAGCTTCACACAATTTGGGGCTAGATGGCACTGTGTGAATGACAATGGATATTTATTTATTTATAACTTTTAACTGTCACATCTGAATAATTTATATTTTTAACAGTTCTCAGTTTAACCTATTAGTATGTATGTGTGTTTGTCTGTGATTATCTCACATTTGCCTAAAGCAATTTTGATGCAGTTTTCATACAAGTATTTGTTACATTCAAGAGAAGGTTTTAGTGCTTTGATTTTATTATTATTATTTACACATAAGATTCTATTGAAAAAAAAACCTTTCAAGGGGCCAAGTCTTTTTGTATCCTGGCCATTGGGTTTTTCTGCTAAAAATGTTTTGCCAGTTTCAGACCAATTTAAGAGAAGTGTAATATTTACTAATCAAAGTTTATTATATTTTCTATTTCTATGTGAAACAAATTAATGTAAGTAATATTGGTTTTTATACTACTACCTGGATTTGTGGTGTTCCAATCTGATTGCATGTATAAAGACACAAACACTCATTATTTTATAAATTAGCAGTACACAAATACAAATAATTGAGTGATAGCTTTGAATACTACAATAATGTTAGAATGTTGCTTTAACCGATTACAATTCTATGAAGAACTTAGATCACACACATTTTTCAATGGATTTAAACTAGGCCTCCATGGTGTAGCACAGCATTAGGCTGCAGGACCACGAGGTTGTGGATTTGAATCCTGTAAGGAAATATCACAATTTTTCCTAGTTTCATTAGGAAATTACAGTATAAATCTCCTGTTTATCCAAAACAAAAGATGATTTCAAACTTTGGATGCCATGTTAAACATGGTAGTTAACAACAACCAATCAACATTGGGACTGTGTAGTGGGTTACTGTCCAATATCCACATAACTATGCTGTGCGGGAAGGCCTGTGCCCTGCAGAGGGCCGTTATAGGCTAATGATGATGGACTTGGCATCTTTCCTTACAAATTTCTACACAAATGAAATTTTGCAAATCCTTCAGTCTAATAGATCAGATAGCCTCCTTTAGGTATTGAGAATACCCAAAACCTTATAGAATCATATCAAGTAATAGCAAATCATTCTGGTATTTTTTAAACATATTCCATTGCATATGCAATTGATTATTTAGAGCACCAAGATATATCTTTGGATATAAATTTAATAACATTCAATTTAATTCACCACTGCTATGTATTAGTTCTGGTGGTTATTACAACACTTAGCTGTATTTGAACTTATCAAAAGTGTGACTAAAATAACAGCATACCTGTATTGATGGTGCAGTAGCTGGTATTGTGTGTACAACTATCTGTTGCCCGTTAGGTCCCTGTATCATATGGGGTGAATTGTTCATTTGCAGCACTTGTAATTGCTGCCCGTTTATAGTTATCATCTGAGTACCATCTGAAGTTTGGATCTGTGCATGCTCCATGGCTTTTCACTGGAATAATATCAATTTCATTTCAAAAATTTAGTTATCAATGGATGACAAAAACACCTCTAGAAGATAGGACAATCTGTGCTTAGGCACAATTAAATTCAACAGAGAGAGCAAATAACGAAATAACAATGTCATTTACCTGTCATTATTACAAGAAATATATTTGTAAAATGTATAAATTTTATTACACAGGACAGGAGTCTAACTTATCTTCACCGAGTAGATAACTGATACATAATTTACACGTCATAGAAGGCCCAAGGAAACGTAACGTAACCAAAATGGCTGCGTCCTTAGTAATTTCGTATGAATTGTTAAATATTTTCACAAGAAGAGGAAGCAATTATATTTTTAAAAAGTTATTCCCGAACATTTCGTAAATTAGACGAAAATTGTAAACTTACATTGGATCTCCTCACTGGTTTTTCAATGATTGGTTGACAAAGGATAGACCAATGGCCGAAGTCAATGATCGCAGGAACGCAGTAGATTGGTTCGGCGCATTACCACTCCCAAAGAAGCGCGGTTGCCGGACTATCCAATCGTTCGACTTTAGAGTCTGTTTCACAAAAGGAGTCCCGCGGCGATTTGTGGAACTAAATTTGACAGCTCGGCCATATTGTCGTATGCCAATTCTGTGTATTTTTGAAGATGTAATATTCGGTGAATTTTTAGCTCCATCAAAGCCTAATATCGATTGTTCATGATACCAATTGTTGTGAAAAAGTTCGATTTGATATATTTTATCAACGTTGAAACCGTTCTTGCAAGCGGAATAAAAAAATCAACGCAATTAAATACCATCCAACCATTTTACATGAGACTTGCCGCCATAATAGGTACCTTTTAAAGTTGCCATATAAATATTTTTTGTCGTATTGATTGGATTTTTTTCTTTTGAACAGTCTAATTTATAATAAAAGACAGCTTTTATCAATAATTAAGACATTATCGAAATTAGCTATCTATAATAAATAAAATTACTATTATATTCGTAATTCAATTGCTAATGGGCCGGATAAAAGATACAAATAACACAAAAAGAAAGCGGCATCCGATCAAATTCATCTTTAATGAGTTCTATTTATACAAAGATACATATAAAGATAAATTATGGGCAAGTTTAGAAGAGCGATACTATAAGTATAGATAAAGAGATAAATCGTTTAATTTCACTAAAAGACATACATGCTTAGTAAATACATAAAAAAAAGTTAAAAACCAATACACAACATTACTAATATGTTATGATTAAACTGCAAACCACACATACATTTTGCAGCAGTGCAAAAGGGCAATATCTCAGTACAACTTACACTCAAAGAGTAAATCAGTAGTTTTTAGCTTTTGCCGGAGCAACCTAAGTAAAAGTAAAATATTTAAATACCAATATCCAGTCATACATCAACTTAACAGAAACACAATGTATGTAAAGTAGGTAGGTAATATTTCAATCCATAACCTATTTACCGCTGTGATTCCAGACACAATAAATACAACAGACTATAGACAATCTATTGTCTGTTGAATATATGCAACTGCGCCAGTTAATGGGTAAATATAAATCAACAACATACTAAAATGAATTTGTTTCTCTAATGTAGAAAATATTAAACTTATTCAAACATTTTAGCTACTTTTTAGTAATTATCCCTAAATTTAAAGTAGGTAAATACTTTACTCAGTACTGATATCATTCCGTCTGGCGACAGTGGCGCAACGTCTGCGGGACTTCTTTCGTGAAACAGACTTTAAGTCACGTCTATGAGTAGTTTGCCAGGGTCACGAATTGTCTCTCCATTAGACTTGTCGTATTCCAATTACCGGAGCAATGGTTGGGTTTTGAAAAAGCTACAGTACCGTGGACTAGTTACATCCACACTGTCCGTGAGCATATACAAAAAGTATAATATATCCTTGAGTTTGTATTTGTGGACAACGAGAAAGCTTTCCACTCCATTGACTAGTATCAGCTGGAGATATAACGAGGGATTGAAATGTCTCGCCATCTCACCCACGATTATCGTTCAGATCCCAAACAAGAAGACAAGACCTATGATATTGATGATGATAATATTCACCTGAGCCAAACAATCCAACTTGGCGAGCATAACTTCGTAGTTCTAGTCATAGTTAGAGCGGCTAGGTTAACCCAGTAGGAGCATTTTTTAGAGCTGGGCGGCTTACAGCAAATTACGTCAAGTCCTAAATTCAGCAATTGCGCAATGTATTAAGTACAAAGTCTTTGAACTCAATCTTTGTAGCGTACAATTTACAACACCTACTAATTTATGTTTCTCGCTACAATGGTTTTAGAGGACCTGCTAAATCATCATGTACGAAACCTTCGTTTTCTATAGAGACCTCTCGAAGGGCACGCATTCCGTCTTTTAGCAATGCGTCCGATCTGACATACAAAGCTGTGACATGAACGCTGACTGCAGGGTTACTCCACAAGTTTAAAGTCACTCAACAGCCAATGGAACGAGCTATGCTCGGGGTTTCTCTTAAGGATAAAATCAGATATGATGTTTATTCGTGAGAGAACTAAAGTTCCTGATATAGCTCGCTGGATCAGCAATTAGAAGTAATAATGGACGGTCACGTATTTCACATAACAGTGGCAATTAAAGCAGACAAGTTCCCGAGTGGAGACCGTGTCTTGACTAGGATGGCGTACAGCGCCCACCGAACCGATGACTTGCGAAAGGTCGCTGGTTGAGGCTGGATTAGAAAAGCGAAGGACCGGAAGTATCTGGCTCAGAAAAAGTCCAGCGGCGATTTGTGGAACTAAATTTGACAGATCGACCATATTGTCGTTTGCCATTGTTTGAAAAGAAAGATAATTGTACGTTTGTAAGCTTTGGAGTGCACGTTATTCCATCGGCTGCCATTATGGCGGTCGTTTCAATAAAACCACGTTAGAGGTCGTATGGTGGTTTAGAAACCTTGACGCCGGGGTCCAGCGACTACACTACATAAGTTTCTTGGTCTTAGGGTTGAGTATTCGCTGCCGGGGTCAGACTTCTTGTTCTTATCGAGTCAATATGGATTCACAAGATAAATATGGTAATGCGACCAATATTGAACCACTTTAATCGCCCTTTCATTTGCATTGGATTGGGGTCCCGGAAACCACATGTAGATGGAAAGTTCGGGCAAGACAGAAGGTGTTCCATTGTCTGAGGAGCACCACAGTCGCACAGACTGGTTCTGCAATATCCTCATTTTTACCGAATTTTCACGACACCAGCCAACACCTGCCGTTCCATACAAAGCTTTCCAGACCACCCAGGGTAGTTCATCGTTCGGAGGCAGCTCTCCAGGAAAACTGGAATATATAGAAATAATTCATTCCATCACTCAGCCTGGCCTTAGACACCTCAGCGGGATTAAATTGCAGCTGTTCGAAAAAGATGAGACGCGGTGGATGCGTCAGACTGATTGTTTATTAATCTGACTACCTCTCGAAATAAGACTATCCACTTGTTAAGAAAAAGGACTTAGTAAGAATAGACAGCTGAGATCCAAAAATAAATAAAGAAAAGACCTAATTCATAAAATAAAGAAAACAAACATTTTGTAGCATCAACCCTAATGATAATCGGAACCTTATATTATGTCTATTTTCGGAACAAATATATCAATTTATATTTCCGAATAGCCCAGTTTACCCTAGTGTCAACTGTCAGTTTGAATTTATCTTGATTGTCTATGGTCGGCCAATAATTTCTGTTTATGAAAGCGTCTTTTAGTATTTTAATCGTAATAAATGTGTGCATTAATAATCTAATATAATTTAAACGTGAATGTCAATTCAAAAGTTTCACGTAAGATGAATTCCACAATTTCAGAAGATTTAACTCGTGAAAATTTAGCATTCGAAGTTGCAAAGTGTACTCGTAGGTTATGTTTTATAATTGGAATAAGATTTTCATTTGTTCTGATATTGACAGAAAGTAACAAATATTTTAACATTTCAGAAAACATCTACTCTAACAACAAAAAGATTACACAATTACACAAAGAATTATTCGAAATTAATTTATCAATTTATGCATACATAGAAGAAAGTGAGCGTCGATTGAAGGGTCTTAGATTGGATTTAGCCCACGAGGCTAAAGACTCCCACAGTGTTGTTGCTATATTATCAGAGAAATGTAAGTTGCAGAATTTAAAAAACTGGAACACATTCCTTTATATATAGAATTATCATTTAAAAAAAGTCCTTGATAAAAAACACTCTAATGCTTTTTACAATATCTAGTCAAATATAGCAGTAATCAAATACCAATTTCAGATTTATCTATTGATTTAAAACAATAATAACAAATCATATATTTTTTTTCATAGAAACATGTCAAAATCACTGTCTAATCTCCAGAAACATAATGGAACCACCAAAAATGCAATAGAAACCAATAAGTTGTGGGAACACCAACAAACAAAAACCTTTACATCATGGTATAAACAAATGGTAGACAATGAACGTCAGAACTTGGCTTTGTATCTGTCTGATGATGTCATATTACAATGGTTTGGTAGAACTATAAAAACTAGAAAAAAAGTATCATCATTTCTCAAGCATGATATGGAGTGTTCTAGACATGATTTTGTGAATGTTCAATATATAGACAAAATACAAAATCGTCATGAGAATCATTCCAGGTTTGTCAAGTGTATTTTATAAAATAAATGTATTACTAATCAATTTCTTATTAATAGTTTCTTTTAACCAACCTTTACCTTTTTCCACTCAATCTGTCACTTACTATACTTATAAGCAGTTTACAATAGATATAATACAAAAAGATTTTATCTTGATGTTTAAGACTAAATTAAACATTTCAGAAAAGAAGAAAATGATACACATCATTCTCCAGAACTAGAACGTTATAAGACAGATAGAAGAAAGAGAATTCTTAGATCTAATTATAGCCCTGAATGGGCTGAGGGATGTCAGCCTGTTGAAGAGTTGGAATCGACCAATAGTAAAAGATTAAAAGCAAATCATACTCAAACAATATCTATTGAGCCCAAGCTAGACAATTGTTATCAGAAGAATGGTGTCAAACGAGGTTTTGATGGTGATGACAGTATAGATGTTAATAACAAAGGTGATGGCATTCTTAACAGACGGGTTAAACGCAAGTTAATACCTGTAACACCCCCTAATGCTGAAGTTGGGCAAGGGGATTGTATGCCATCAACGAGTGCTGGCTCTGACCAATCGCATGAAGCATTGAATGCGCAGTTGCCGAAACTATTTGTGGAATGCAATGGGTACATTGAGTTTTGCCGAACGAGAAACAATAGTGTTGAGGGTATGAAGTGGAATAGGAAATGCAAGGTTCAAATAAGTTACTCTGTAGACCCGCTGAATGTAGGGGAGTACATTATTTGGGGTATTCATTATACTGATGAAAGTAAATGCAGGCGGAATCTTTTGTCAGCCTTTGAAGAAGTTGCTAAACACGAGAAAGAAAAGAAATAAATATGAATACAATGGTAAATGTTTTTAACAATACTAATCACAGTAAAACTGGTAATTTGCACAAGTTTGAAAAAGTGTTTTCTATAATATCTACATATATAGCAATAATCTAGCCCTAGTACCTACATATAAATAACCTTTTTAGGCATATCTATTAAGGTATTTATTACAACTGAATAATATGAACAAACACATTTTTAATGGCTTAAATAAATCTTATGATTTTGGATACATAGTAATATTTTTAGATATTTCTATATATTTTTTAAAACAATATTTTGAACACTCATGTCACAACAAAAAAACACTAATTAGACTTAGTACAATATACAATATGTAGTGATGGTGACGTTAGCTTACTGAATATGCTGTGTGGGAAGGCCTGTACACTGTAGGTGGATGTTATAGGCTGATGATACCTATGTCCTATACCTGTACATCAAAACACATTAATTGCATGCAACTGCTTATGTACACAAGATAACTTATATTTTTGTACTATTTTATTATCATATCATACAGTCAGTGGACCAGTTTGCCTACTTCCATGTAAAGAAACTGATCTGAAAGCAATATACCTGACCACTACAGATACAGTGTTGTAGAAAAACAATATTTTTACATAGTTATTATATTTTCCGCTAACATTGCCCCGCGCCAGACATACAAGGTGATAGTTGTAGGGTTGGGAACCACCTTGTGAACTACATAATAGCTATTGTATTGAGTCATGTGATAGTTTTTCTATAGATTTTTATAATGAAGTACATTGATCTCTTCCACAAAGTATGATATATGATAGAAACATCTATAGATTTTGCTTAATTTAAATAAGCTTAACTTGATTTATTCAAACCTATGTCCACAAGTTTCCTTAAACATTTAAACATTAACTTTCTTGTTCTGATTGTGTTAATTTTTTTTTAAAGTGTTGAGTACACTTTAGTTCAAAATATTAGATGATACACATGTGCTTGTCTTTGTTTTATGAAATAAAAAATATTTTTATTCTAATTTACTAAAAAAGTATGTTTATACAATATGACGATGCTTAATGATTTAATATGAATTATGTATTTCATAGTTATTTTACCATGTTATATTTGCAGAACAAGAGTGCGAGAAAAATGTCTTATTGAATATTATTAAATATTTGTGTATAAATAATTCCATGAAACTTAAGTGTTAATTAGATCTCTACTGTTTCATTATTAGGTTTTCGAAATACCACCGACTTTAATTTCTATTTGTTAGTTATAGATTAGTTAACCCTTGTAGGTTTAGTACTAAGGTAGGAATCTAATATGAGATAATGGTGAAATTTCCGCTATAGATATCATGATTGTTATTCTATTATGTTAATGTTTAATTTAGCTTATATTTAGTAATGCCTTCAAACATAGCTTTACTTCAATATTAGAAATAATGATTTATAAATAAGTTAATGCACTGGTTAGATATCTTATGTGGGAACAACCAGAGCTACCTTCTTGACTGCCTGTAAAGTAATACATGCATGTATGTAACTTTTTTGAAACTTTGCCGCCAAGTTTGAATCTAGGTGACGGTTTGTTTCAAAGTATAAAATCAGTCAGTAATAGATTTTCTATGGTCAGTTTTTGTAGTTACTCCCTCTCAGTCTAAAATAAAAGGTTGAATAGACAAATACCTACTGGCTGCCTACACCGTCGACTTTTTATCAAGATTACTTATAGAGCTACTCTTATTCTCCAAAATGAAAAAAGTTGAATTTAACTCAAAAACTGCGTTTAAGAGGTTTTGTAAGAAAAAAATGTGTGAATTATGTAAAATTATAAACTTAAATAGACTAAAATTTATCTTAACATCTGCTAAGCTTTGTATTTTTTTGAGTCTTTGTCTTGTCATTGCCTTTGTTTGAATTTAAACTTTTAAATTATAATCAGTAGGAAGAAAAAAAAGTCTACAGGCCAGATTAAAATGGAGAAACGAAATTTGGAGGCTTCCAAACACAGATTCGGAACAGACTTTATTGTTTGTCATTTTCACCTATTCCAGGTGCTATTTTTAGAAAATAATAAAATCCTTTATACTTTTCTATACCTACTACCGATTTGTTCATGGATTGTAAATGAGATTTGCAAGTTTATTATATTAATGTCTATGTTTAAGTTTTATGTTGTTATTTTCTTTACTTTTAAAGTAATGATTATGGATAGATTTTTGTTTGATTATGCTAGAAATGTATAAGACAGAAATAAAACATGTTTAGAATAACTTAGTTTTTTACTGAAACCCAATACGGTTATAACGTCTTCGAACTACTACGTCTATGTTTTGTAGCGACTTAGTCCCACAACTAATTCATATATTTTCTATTGTTTTTCTCGTTTTACATTCATGCAATTGTAGGGTTTCGAATGATCACCATCTGCACCAAACGAAAGCAGGTGATTGCCATACTGAAGTCCCTTCCGTCCTCATCCGATATTAAGTACATAGAGGAGTAGTGACGTGCACTCTACAGATGCAATGTAAATAAGCACTGCATACCCTGTGTTCTCCGAGAAACCTGAAAATCGCCATCAAGAAAAATCTTTCCATATTTTCCCTACATCTCTTAATTAAACGAAATGTGATCTGCAGTCAACGGCAGTACCTAATCATTCTTTGAGAAAAGAAATTCAAATTAATGTTTTTGCGATTTATATCATTCACTTTGCATACCCTGCTAGTGGAGTTGGTCATATTCCTCTACGTTACGTTTGCAGCTCGTATTATTTCAATGCTGGATTTGGAGGCATCACGATATTGATTCGTATTCCGTTTGTCCCCTCCGATAAGTACTATAACTGGGGCTTTTAAAAGTAGGTAGCCCCTACCGATAGGGAATAATTGCAATGGTTTTTGCATTCTCCACGCCTGGCACTAGGGATTGAAGAGAGTAATACCTATAAACAGCAAAATTGAATAAATGTACTGCCCATTGAGGTTAAATAGCTATGCTACTGCCCGCGTTTTCTGCTGCTTCGCCTCTAATCTGCTGCTATTTATGGCACCCGCAAAAAGAGTAGGGGTGGTGACAATTATTTTACCCTATCTACTCCATAAATGTATAGGTACACCCTGCACGCTATTTCTGTCAGGTTTTCGTGCAAAACCAAACCAAATAAAATGTGTAGGTATTTGGTCTGAACAATAATAACACACATACACAGATTTTTCAATATCTACAGTAACGTTTTTAACGAAAAATTATTTCAAATTCTAGAAGAAGGGATCACAGGAGTCTTAATAATTTAAGAGTAGAATTCGGAAAATTTTGCTATCTACATTTGTAGTACTTTTTGGGGCTATTACATGAAAGTGTAGGTAGTCGCCTTTACTTAAAAGTCTAATTCGCTACCGTAATTAGAGGTATAGTTCCTCTAATTTTAGACATTTCAGGGAATTCAGGTTTTTGCCTGACTTCATAGAAATTAGACACACCCTATACGGGTAGGCTCGTGCCCCTCGGTGGGGACATTTAATAAGCTGATGATGATGATAGATATTAGAACTTTATATATGAATATCATTTAGGCATACATAATATACATATATATGGTAACGTTTATATATAAGTAAGACATTAGGCACATGTAAAAGACAATTTTCATTGTTAGAGAAGATTTAATTAATTCATTTTTGAATGGAGTTTTTTCATCAATTCAATGTTACAACAATCCAGAAATTTTCATGTACTTACTCAAGTCCCTTTAAGGTTTTAAAAACATTTCCAGACTGCTAAGGGTAGTTTCGAGGATAATGGGGTGACCAGTTCAAGATAGGAAATTTTAAACAAAAGTGCATACTTTCCTTTTCTATGTTATTCTAAGATTCGGCCAGTCTTCTGACTCACCCCTTTTCAAAGTTTAACTGCTCTCTTAGTGAGGTTTCGCTCGTATGGTTCAATTTCAATTTGGTCTCAACCGAGTTGTAACTGCAGCTTATTGACTACTTATAAATATCGCGTCCCACGATACGTGTAATTAGAGGGTTACTGTCCGATCACCCTGGTTTCGTCAGCAGAATCACCTGATTTTCAGGAAAACATAGATCAGGAATCACGTTAAGCCGTTTGAGTGAACTAAAGGTGACACACACTATGCTGGCGCCGAAAATGCACAACGGCAGCAAGGCGTCTCCTCGGTTATTCCGCTCACTTGAAGTACCTATGTAGACAGATTATCTTAGGGGTAAGCGCGAACTGCCAACCGTTCGCTATGGTACTATGAAATATAATCAAACAAACATGATTTATTGGTGTAATTTGAATCACTAGTCAATTGTTGGGTAGAAGCATAGTCAGTTTAGTGTATGATGACAACGGGTTGTAAATAAAATTCTGTTGGATGCTTCTCATAAATGTCATTAGTGTCCACTTATTGGAAGAGACTTGGCTATAAATTTAAAAATATTAAGTTCTCATCAATTGCGATATCCTCATCATGACTGGTTCCTGTTTACCCATCAATGGTATATTTAACCGATTGGATTACATATTCATCCAATGGTTTAACTTGTATGTAGTAGGTAAAAGGCTATAAAATTCAAATGTGGTAAAATATATTCATAATTTCAATATAACATGCCTTCAAACAAGAACTTGTGCCAAACTTTATTTTATACCCAGTTACTATATTGACATACAATTGTGAGATTTTGAGCAAAAACAAATGGTGGAACAAAGTAAATTTATTTATTACACTAATGTTATATATATTTATCAGATCTACTTATTTTATTTGTGTGGCACCATCATGGCTGACTTATACATATGAATTATAAATAATGTACATTACACTTGTTTGTTGAATAATACTCATAATTGATATGATCAAGGTAAAATCCATGTGATACAAAATGTCAACAACAAATTAACATTATTGTATTACTAATATTAAGGCTAAAAACATATTTTTGAATTATTTGAACATTCAGCATCAAATGAAATATAAAATAAATATTTTGTTTGGTGCATTAATTACAAACCAGTGAAATTAAATGTCCTAGATGTTAATTTATTTGTGACATACATACATTATTTTGTTAAGTGTTCAATCAAGCTTTTACATTACATATTTTTTATATAAAATACTAATATGTTGAAACATAACACTTGTTTACATTGAAATAAGCCTCATTTTAGTCAATCTACAAAAAATCTAAACTGGTATAGAAATATTATTGTATTGCAAAAGTAGCCAAATAACATTGTATTGACAGTTAAATGTAATTCATACCCATGAATAATAATATTTATTTTAAACTAGCAGACTTTACTTGGCATAAAAATCATATGTATATGTATATTGCATTGAAAAAGTGAGCCCATAGTTTTTATTACTGTGACCATGTGTTCACTACAACCATAGTGATTGGTAGGCCATATCTATTAATAAATTTTATCATTCAAATAAAACTATTTGCATACATTATGTATGTAATGTATAATGCACTGCCATTTGTAAAAAAACTACTTGAAATGTCAATGTATACATTATAATAACATTCCTAATTAATTACAACCTTAAACATAATATGATAATGTTGCAACTACTGTAGCTGCTGATCGAAATCATTGCCATCATTCAAATTATTCGGGTCCTCTAACTCCTCCTTAGCATCATTGTCTAATACTGGTTCATTTATTGGATGGTGTATGTTAAGTGCTGGGCTGAGCTTCGGCGGTTCCGCGGCAGGTGTTACCTTTGATGGTGCAGCTGCAGCACTCTTTGTAGTGAGTGATATTTTTAACCGTTCAACTTCCTTTTCCAAGTCAGCAATCTTCTGTTTCCTCTCTGTCAATTGTGCTGTCAAGGTCTCTTTTTCCAGCCGTAGGGTCTCCAAAGTAGCTGTTTTGCTGAGTTGCAAGTTTTGCAGTGACTGCAATTCAGTCTTGCACAGTTCCACATCGACGAGCGTGCGATTTGCCTGCGTTTCAGACTTAGTAAGCTTAGTCCTGAACAAAGCTATTTCTTCGTTTAATTTGCTTTTATTCTTATCTAGATCGTTGACTTTAGAAACATACCCGTCCCGTTGTTCGAGGAGAGTCAACGACTCCTCCATACAAGAGGTTTGTTGTTTCGAACACTCCTGAAGTTGTGTACTAATCTCTGCTACTCGATTTCTTAACTCGGTTTCAATACTCCAACTATTAAATAGTGAAAGTATAAGTAAAATACACACGGCGAATACAATATACATTGGCCAACGACGCATATTTTCTATACCCATATCTTGTCTACAAAAACACTGAATTTAGGAGATCGAGTACTAAAAAGTAATGCTCATAAGTTTTCAGTTACTGTTTAATTCACGGCTTTGATAATTTTGGAAGTATAAGCTATTGATAGAAAAAAGAAGACAGGTAAGCACAGTCGATACCTGTTTATTTGTAGAAATTGACAACCAAGCAGGAACTGACCTTTTTGTCAAATTTGACATTGACAAATAAATACAGATGATATGACATTATGACCAGAAATACGATCATAGAGCACATTCTACTTGTGGATTTTTACTAAAATTAATGAATCGGAATTATTCTCGTATTTGAACACATCACCACACAATAACAAAATAAAAACTTATTCAAATGAACGCATCATATTGATAATTAATCAAATCTTTCAATTAAAATGAAAATTAATAATTTAGTATTAAGTCAATTCAAATGGCAACACATAAGTCACGTGACCACTACAAGGGTACCATAGACAACCATTCTTCATCGACTTCTTTGGTTTATATCCACGAGGTTTTTAGAAATATTTCAATTTATTAGTGAAATATTGTAAAGATTCATTTCATTTGGACAAAATGCCACCCAGTAATCCTTTACCGCCTAAAGAAAATGCTCTGTTTAAAAGAATTTTGGTAAGTACCATTACTAACTCAAAATTTGATATTGTGTACCCTGTCAACCCTCGGCAATGGTCTAATTTTTAACTACTTTTTAATGCCGAAGCTCTATTAAATGTATTTTTATTCTGCCATTTATTCTATCGCTAAAATAATTTAATGAAATAATTATCTTATTTTTTTGTGTTTATCATTTATGGATATGTTTTGTTAGTGCCCTTTGAATTGATTCTAATAATAAATAGAGGTTAACACTTTGTGATAATATTATTTATTATTATTTCAGCGTTGCTACGAACATAAACAATACAAAAATGGTTTGAAGTTTGCAAAGCAGATATTGACCAACCCCAAGTTTGCTGAACATGGAGGTAAGATTATGGTGTTTAATTGAAGACACTAAAATAACTTTGTAATTTTATATATGATTTTAAAGTTCGGTGTTATAATTCTGCCTAACATATTTAATTAGTTTAAAACCAATACAGTAAAAAAGAATCATGAACCCATGTAAAAAATATTTTATATTTCAGAAACATTGGCTATGAAAGGCCTGACATTGAACTGTCTAGGTCGTAAAGATGAAGCTTATGAATATGTACGACGTGGGCTCCGCAATGATTTAAAGTCCCCAGTGTGTTGGCATGTGTATGGGCTTCTACAGCGATCTGATAAAAAGTATGATGAGGCAATCAAATGTTACCGTAATGCCCTCAAATGGGAGAAGGAGAATATCCAGATCCTACGTGATCTTTCTCTGCTTCAAATTCAGATGCGGGATTTGGAAGGGTACAAGGTATGTAATGAAAATAATGGAAAAGTAGAAATATAAAATTTGATTGATTTATAGAATTAATAGTGTATATAAAATTTTACTTGCTATGCATTGTAAATGTAGTTATTAACCTATATTTTATTTATTTATTTGAAGTGGGTTTAAATGGGTAATAAAGTTTTTAAAATTTTTCTTTTAGGATACCAGATACCAGCTGTTCATGTTAAGACCTACACAGAGAGCATCTTGGATAGGCTTTGCAATGAGTTATCACTTACTAGGTGACTATGAAATGGCAAATAGCATATTAGATGCTTTCCGCACAAACCAAATGAAGGGGCCATATGATTATGAGCATTCAGAACTTCTGTTATACCAGAACATGGTATTAGCTGAATCAGGTCAATACGAGAGAGCTCTGCAGCACCTTCACAAGTTCCAAAGTCAAATTTTGGATAAGTTGTCTGTGAAAGAAAACTCTGGGGAATATTATTTGAAATTGAAGAGGTTAGTATTACCCTTATATTGATTTTTGTTAGTAATATTACAACAGTAGTCCAGTAAATAATAGTATGATCAATCAATCCAAGATATGATGCCTTTTATTTATAGTAAGCATAGAAACTCGGAAATTAATGTGTTTGTTTATACTAAAACTTTATTAATTAACATTTATATCTATATTTTTTAATTTTATTGTGGCAATCACCACTTTATTGGAAGATTTGTGCATAGCTGAATGGTTGTATTTAACTGAGTGTTTGGTTCATTTATTAATATAACAATTTAGAGTGGATACTTTGAGACATGGTTTGTATGTATTATGAGGAACAATAGTTTAGTAATACTGTTACTATTGGTTTTATATGTAAAACCACAATGGCTTATACAGTCAGTTATATAAGTATTCGGTTTCATTTCTAAATCTATACTCAGGTAAGAGATTTATTCCTATGTAGTAAAATCATGTTTCTATGAATACTTTTATTTAGAGTTAAAAATATGTACATATATTTAGTTACAATTCTATGCACTACATTAGATAGCTATAAAACATCCTTTGCTAGAGAATGGCCTTTATTAATTCCTATTAACATTGAGGAAATGTCACCAGAGCCTATTTTTCTATTTGGCTGTATGTACCAAGTGCATATTTTGTAATTTTCTTTGGTCCCCAAAAAAATTGATTAAGATTGTTTTATTCATATGAAAAATAGGTACTTGCCACTGTAATGGAGTGACCCATTGGTCATTTGTAAACAACTGACATTTTACTCTTGTTACGATTTCAATGTTCTCAGGAAAAGGCTAAATTGTCGCATAATTGACAAAGTATGATGAAGATGATGAACATTGGGCATCTGCCTGAAAACATCACTTCTCTAACACCATCTATGATGCCACAAGTATAGTCAATAAAACAGTTCTAGTAATTTTTAAGGATTATTTCTTAAAGTCTTTAAACCATCTTCATTGAGCAAATTAAATAATGTTCTATGTGTTACAGATTTAAAGAAGCAGAAAGTGTGTATGAAGATCTGTTGAAGAGGAACCCAGAGAATGTGATGTATTATCAGAAATTAATAGAAGCTAAACAGCTTAGTAATCCTGATGAAAAAGTGGCCTTCTTTGATGTTTATAAGTAAGTGTGTTTTACTCATCGGTTGTCAGCCATAACAATTGCCATACTTTATAATTTCAGCTTTTATACAAGTCATGACTTATAATGAGAATCCAGGACATATAGGAATAGGATATGTGTCCTGGACTGTTATAACAGAGCTGTGTTTGCTATTTTCGGCGGGATGCATAATTAGTCACATTATAGTGTGACCTCTGATATGCCTGTTACCTCCTTACATGCTGGTCACTTCTAAAATGCCTGTCACCTCTAACATGTTTATCACCTGTCACAGTGTGAAAAATTATATACTAAGAATTTCATTGTGATGGCTGAATCTTGATATAATCAATCCTGTGAACTTATTGCCATCTCTTAAATTACAATAATATACCTACGCTTTTTCTGGTACAAACATGCTGATGTATAATTATAGATGACCTATCTGGTGTAATAGTTAAGATGTCGGCTATTACACCGACGATTCCGAGTTCGATCCCTGGGCAGTACAATCTTTTGTGTGTACATTTCTCTTTGAATTGGTCTGTGTGTTTTCTGTGTATAATATGTATGAGTTTACAAAAAAAAGTATATAATAATGTGTATTTGTTGATTAGTGGTTACTAATCAACAAAAAGACTTTATTATATATGGTTATATTACAGGTAAATGCTTAGTTTGGGGCTAGATGGTGGTGTGTGAATGTCAGTGGATATTTATTTATTTATAGTAATACTGTTTTAAGAGATGGCGGTAACCCCATCTGTGCCTTGCAGTGGGACGTTATAGCTAGGTTGCTTGGAACACTAAACATTTAATTAACCCTAAACCACTGCTGACGGATATATCCAACGAAAAGAATAGATTTTGTGTCTGGAATCCTGGCTGGTTATAAGGTTAAATGGATATAGTCAATGATATTCTTTATATATAAGGGTAGATACGTCATCTGTGCCTCATAAACGAACCGCCGAAGAGAGTACAGTTTGTACTCTTTTTTTTTAGGTAGATGTGTTCGAAATTCGAAATATGTATATGTGTGCTGTCACTGCATTCGTAACACTTCTTTCGATTGTTTTGTGAGCATATCACGAATCCATACTTTTTTTACATCATTGGATATAGTAAAATAGTTATTTTTAACTTAGTGTTGTGAATGTTCCAGGAAAGAATATCCGAAGGCGATTGCTCCGAGGCGGTTGCAATTGAGCGAGGCTCACGCGCAGCCCGTGTTCGAGCGGCTCGCCGACGAGTACCTGAGGCATGGTCTGCATAAAGGCATACCGCCGCTATTCGTCGACATTAGGTATGACATTTTTAATAATTACATTTTAATATTGAAGATCTTTGATCTTTGAAGGCTTACTTGTAATGCGTGGTTCGTTGTTCAAGTAACATGGTATTCTGCAATGCATCTTTCACCTAGTTGATTCTATTGAATTGCTTTAGTATTAAGCATTTTCAATGTTTTTAACCATTGAATATTACAAATGAAAATAAAATTTTTGGTAAATCTTTATTTCGCTTAAAATTATTTTGGCCATTTCACTTATGTAATTTCAATCCATAAAACAAGACCAAAATGCAACTTAATTTTGGTCAGATAATTTTTGTGAATGTGTCAATATTTATTTATTCTATTTAATTATTTGTATTTTTTTTTCCAATATCCTGAATAGAACCTGGCATATACACTGACACGATTTAGTAATGCCTTACTCTTTTAAATATCGACTTACCCTCTTGTTGGTAATAGCAACTTTTGTGTCTTGATTAGACATAGTTACAAGTTCTTATTATCTTATCATTAAGTGAATGGGGTAACTTCTCATAATGCTTACCTGATTGTAATTGAGACACCTGGGGGTTAACGCCATCACTTAAAACAGTATTCCCATAATATTACTTCATCTTTTGTGGTACAAAAATGCCGAAGTATCATTATAGTAATATTGTTTTAAGAATAAGTGGTAACCCCCCGTGATCATGAAATCAGAAGCAGTGTAAAAAAAAAACAATGACCTGTTTGATCGTTTGTGCCTAGTAATTAACTACAGTGACCTCTTGCCATAAAACTGCAGTGCATATGATATACAAATAAATATAATATCATTTAATTTAATGAAACTTGAAATGTCTCATTTCAGATCCTTATACGCAGACCAAAGTAAAGCGGACACGATAGAGAAATTAATTTTACAATATATAGACAATCTAACGAAAAGTGGCACGTTTAGTTCGGACCCGAGTGAAGGGAAACAGCCTGCGAGCGCGTTGCTGTGGGCGTATTATTATGCGGCGCAACACTTTGATCACAAGAAGGATACGGATAGAGCCTTACACTATATCGATGCGGCGATAGAACACACACCCACATTGATAGAGTTGTTTATTGTCAAAGGGAGAATATACAAGGTGAGCATGAAGTTGATTCGAAAAATCCATGTCTTTTAAAAACTTTTAAATAGTTTGGCGTGAAAATCTTTAATGATTCTTCACTCAATAAGTAAATTGTAATTTTTGTAATGGAGAAACATGGAGAGCTAAGCTTGGGATGGGCCGACTAAAGTGATACTGACTTCACTGACATTAGGCGAAATGTACCGCTTTGCGTAGTTTCGCCGTTGCAGTCGAAGCGACCGGAGTCTGCAATCAACCTCCCATTTCTAGGTTTCCTATTTTACTATTGTATTAGGCGTTAGCTTTGCAAGGGCTGTGTCAACCATCATAACAAAAAAGAAATTGCTCTTTCACTTTACACTTCTACCACTGGGTCTATTCTACCGAATAATTTATGTAGTAAGTATAACATATAGTCAAGCAGCTCGTATATTTTTCTGTTGATGTTCGTGATTGTGCTTCTAGTTAGTTCATTGTTTATCTAAACCGTACCCAAATGCACATGTCATGCTCCTTCAGTGTTATGAATGGCCGTATCACTTTCTCTTATATGATATTTCCTTTTCACTATACAGTCTTGTTCCTTCTATCATAAACTCTGTTCAAGTTTTATCATAACTGTGAGTGGCCGTAACACTTTCTGGCATGTGATTTCTACAAAAACATGATTGCATATAATTTTCAGCACGCCGGTGATCCTGTATCGGCGTACCAATGGTTAGAGGAAGCGCAGGCGATGGATACCGCCGACCGGTACGTGAACAGCAAATGCGCGCGATACATGCTGCGGGCCGGCCACGTGAAGCGGGCCGAGGATATGTGCGCCAAGTTCACCAGGGAAGGTGAGTGTTCACCATCATCAGATCATTAAACGTCCCCACCGAGGGGCACGAGCCTACCCCTAAAGGATGATTAGACCTTACTCGTCCACACGGGCCCAGTGCGGATTGGCCGACTTATATCACGGATTTTGAAAGAAACTTATCCTTTTAAATAAAAAAAAAATACTAAAATTCACTTTCCATTTGCAGGTGTACCGGCGACAGAGAACCTCAACGAGATGCAATGTATGTGGTTCCAAACGGAAGCGGCGGCTGCTTACCAGAGGCTCGAACAGTGGGGCGAGGCTCTCAAAAAGGCACACGAAGTTGATAGGGTATGTACATATATAAAATTAACTACGGATCTTAGTGCAAAGGTTGAGATGATTAGAGATTTTTGTAACTGCACTAGAGGTTACGCTAGGAGACCTGGTTAAGGTGGCACTCCGCATGGAAATTATTAGGGGAGGCTTTCGATCAGCACTAGATATTTTAGGCTGTAATGATGATGATGATGAACCTATAAAGGTTCTATACACTTGTGGTTTAAATTGTGTTTTTCTAATGGGCTGTTTGTTGATGGCATTATTAGAAAGGTTAACACCTATTGTTTAATTCTTCATCATTTGAGTTTAGTTATGGAAATGCATGATTTACCAATATCACCTGCCGACATTTATTTAAATACGTTTCGGTAAAGTGTCTTGGGTACTTTTGGGTGACTTCCCAAGATTATGATTATAAGGAACATTAAAAGCAATTATTTCACGTAGATGAAGCTTATAATAAAAGTTAGTTTGTGGGTTTGAATGAATTTTCCCGCAGGGAATCACCACGCAAAGTGGTGTAAATATTATTATTATTGTATAGTGATATTTGGCCCGCGTTGTGGATTACGGCCCAATCCTCCCATAGCTATGCTGAAAGGGCTGTGCCGTGCAGTAGACCGTTATAGGCTTATCATGATGATAATGACCATGGAGCAGGCGTAGAGTCGCTTCAATCATAATAGTTAACTCTGGCCGTTAAATTTGCAGCACTTCTCCGAGATAATGGAGGACCAGTTCGACTTCCACTCGTACTGTATGCGCAAGATGACGTTGCGGTCGTACGTGGACCTGTTGCGGTTGGAGGACGTGTCGCGCGCGCACCCGTTCTACTTCCGGTGTGCGCGCGCCGCCATCGCGGTGTACCTGCACTTGGACGCGGCGCCGTTGCGGGACGCGCCGCAGCAACTCGAGCCGGATACAGGCGAGTGCACTCATTGTTTATATACCGGAGATTTTTTTATCCCGACCGAAGAATAGTAGGATTAAAAAAAATTTTTATGGTTTCTTATCCCGACCGGAGAATGGTAGGATTAAAAAAAATATTTTTTATGGTTTCTTTATCCCGACCGGAGAATGGTAGGATTAAAAAAAATGTACATTTTATTGGTGCAAATAAATTTCTATATAAATACGCGTCTGGTGTGCGCGCGCCGCCATCGCGGTGTATCTGCACTTGGACGCGGCGCCGTTGCGGGACGCGCCGGATACAACGAGTGCTCATTGTTTATATACGGTGAATCATTTTTTATACCGGAATGTAGGATTTTTTAGGGTTCCGTAGCCACATAACGGAACCCTTATAGATTCGTCATGTCTGTCTGTGTCCGTCCGTATGTCAGACCCTTTTTCTGCGAAACTATAAATTCTACACTATTCAAACTTGGTAAGTATATGTATTCTGTGAACCGCTATTAGGTTTTGGCAAGAAACTTGAAAAAAATTAATATATTTTGGGGCTCTCCATACATTGAACTGAAACTCAAAAATTTTTTTTTCGTCGTACCCCTCCGTGTGGGGTATCAATGTGTAGAGCTTAAAAATGATATCGAGGTTTCTAACATTTTTTTTTTATAAATTGAATAGTTTGCGCGAGAGACACTTCCAAAGTTGAAAAATTTTTATACGGAATGGTTTTTTTATCACGACCGACGACGAATATATATTTGTTTTATCATGTAGATGTGTTGATTTTGAGCCCGTTTATAAGAAAAACTAAAAAACGCAATTTTTGGAGATGTACCCCTATAGTATGAAAGAGATTCATTTATTATAGGCAGAATTCCTATAATAAATAAATATCGATAAATATCGAAAATAGAGCGTATTCTTATATAAAAGTCCGGTAACGCATCCCTGTGACCTCAGCTGTTGCAAATGTCCATGGGTGGCGGTGACACTTTCCATCAGGTGAACCGCATGCTCGTTTGCATCCCTATGTTATAAAAAAAAAACTTTATTGCACTTTAACAACAAAACAAGAAAAAAACGACTTGAGCCGGATAAAGGCGAGTGCACCCTTTGTGTACATATTTATTTATTATAATTATACTTTATTGCACTTTAACAACGAAACAAGAAAGACAGAATCATAATTATATACAGTATAATGGTCGGCCTTATCGCACGAGGCGATTTCTTCCAGGCAACCTTATGATGGAGAAAAAGGAAAAATGTATAAAGGGGCATTTTTGTGCAATTACGATATTATTTTTGACGACACGTTAGTTTGGGACTAAGTATTTAGCCTATAATATGGGTACTAAACAACGGATAAACATACTTATATTTCCTTTTTGAAAAACATACATATTATACATAGAAAACACCCAGACGAATACAAACAGACATATTCATACACACAAATGTTTGTGCCTGGGGATCGAACCCGCAACCCTTGGTGTAGCCGACGTCTAAACCATTACACAAAATGTAGGCTTACAATAAGCACATAAAATATATTTTAATTAAATAACAAAACTAATAATTATTTTTAGTAATTGAACAAAAGACGCGCAACATTTTTTTACGGATAGAATGACCCATACTGTTTTTTTTTATGTTTAAAAGTGCACAGGACGGTCTGGACGCTCACCTAATGGTAAGTGATACGCCAGACCATGACAGAGCGGCATTAAGGAGACGAACAACTGATAGACAGTTATTATCCTCTATCAATGCCGCACTGCGCCCGTCACCCGAGACAACAGATGTAAGGTCTCTTATACCCGGTAATTTCACTAGCTACAATGCCCTCATACCGAAACACAAATGTGCATAACACTCCTGATTCACTGATATCTGGCACTGCGGTGGTTCCTACCTAGACGACTCAGTATCAAGTCTACCACCAAGTAATGAATAAGGCACATATAAATAATTACATTATCCATTACCATTATTTCTTTGTTAAATAACGTGACTTAAATAAGTCAACTGAACTATAAAAAGAAAACCAGTATAATACCAATTAAATTGGATTTTAATTATAAGGATATAATTTCGTAAAATAAACTTCAATAGCCTCACTGAATAATTTTGTCATCTCAATAGAGACATTGATTTCAGTTTTATAACCAGAACAAACCCATATTTCATGGTGCAATTGCAGTTTTGCTTACCCAAATCTGTGTTGATAAAATTGATTAGGATTCATAAATTAGTCATAGTATTTCTGTTGTCATTGCTTCATTGGGCATATTTAGGAAGAATTACAAAACAACATGAATTGTGTAAACAAAGTTGAATTTTTGTATGTATAGAATTGTCTTTATTTATCAGTGCGGTGTGGGTAAAAATCTTTTACAAATACTTTTGACCATTCAAAAGTATTCTGTTAATAATTATGATATTTTGAATATGAATTAGTGTGTCAGATTTGTATTTGAACTCAGTCAGTGACTGTTATCATCCCGTGAAATAGGCGTGTGCACTTCTGTGTTTGGGTATGAGGGCACTGTAGATAGTGAACTCAGTTAACTACAGTTTTTACAAGCAAATATGTCGTAATTCTATTTTGTCCTAATTGTAAAGTAGGCAGGCGCTAGCGGGTAGTATAATTTTAAAAAACTGAAATAAGTTTTATTGACTATATTCTATTGCTTCCAAAGTAATCGCTACGGTGCGTTACATAACGCGGTGTCAACTAAATAATAATAAATATCCACTGACATTCTCACAGCGCCATCTAGCCCCAAGCTAAGCGTAAAGTCTGTATTATGGGTACTAAACAACGGGTAAACATACTTATATATATTTTTTTTGTAAATTCGTTCATACTATACATAGAAAACACCCTGACCATTACAAACAGAAACGTTCATGCACAAAAGTTTGTACGGCCCGGGCATCGAACCTGGAACCCTTGGTGTTGCAGCCGACGTCTCAACCGTAACACCAAATGGGTCTTCCAGAGACTTGAAAGCTAAATGACAAAGTGACACACATTATAATAGTTACATGATTGTTGCGTTTCAAGCATTGACATAACAAATTGCTATGTTACGTGTCGGTAAGGGTATTGTTTGTACGTGTATTTGTAAATTGGGATCGTACAGGTTGAAACAAGAAATCTGAAGTGCTTGTTTTGACAGATCTGGAAAAAAAGCTCAATTGATTTGTTCGTGTACATCCTTATTGTACTTGTTTTAATTGTATCTGTGAATGTTTAGAGGAAATTATGGATCGTATTATCTGATTGTCTTAAAAGAAAAATGATTCCGAGTTTCGTAGGGCCCTTTCAAGCTACTAATCCCTAGCAATATGAGGGCCGTTAAATAAAAACCACGTTAGAAGCCTCAAGATTGCTTCGAAACTCTAAAACCAATTAATCTAATTGTTTTTTTAATACTTCTTTTACTACTTGATAAGAAATGCAAAAAGAATGAGTTACACATTGAAGTCATCGCGGACTTTGTTTCTTGATTTAATTGTTCTATGAGCTGTCGAAACCTATCTAGTAAGTGAGTGCAAATCCAATATTTTTTATTAATATGTTAATTATATGGTCAAACTTAAATTAACTTTACTCAAATGAAATATTATGCCAAATATCATACAAATATCCAAAGAAGATGTATTTTATTTCAAGGTCCCTTTCAAAGACATTTTCTGTAAAGTAAAATAAGAATTACTAAATTCTAATGTTGCTTTACAGATAATGTCATGTAATTTAGAAATATTTGTATTTACTTATGTCATGAATTTTTATTGTATCTCTCTCGTTGATTGTTATGTTAACTCAAAACCCACTCAAGTCATAAAGCTATAAACTCCACGGCCGCTTGACCCTTGCTTCCTATTTGTGAACAAGCACTTTTGTTGTCACCTCGTTCCGCTTAGACCGTGACATTTCTGATCAACGGTGATTATTTTAATTGACCTCACTTCTAGGCTGTTGAACCGGGCCGGGGACGTTTAATTACTATTTGATTGTGTTGTGTAACCCTTTCGTTTGTTATCTCATTTTGTTTCATTTAAATCGAAAGACAATTGTGTACTAGTCTTAACCTTAATAATGGGCGTTAGGAATGAAATTACATAGTAAAAGATTCAAAATTTTAATTTCTTTGTTTTATAAAATATAAAATCACATCGATTCATTTGTTTAAATAACAATTGAAGTAACACATGTTACTTTAATTACAACAATGCTCACAATCATATCAACACATTTATCACACATCGTACCTGAGAGTTGATTGAGAATACTGACAAATAAATTAACTATACTATAATTATGCATGCACCACAGTCTCTTTCTTATATAATAATTTAATAAATAATTCGTCGATCACAGAGCGTCTATTGTGTTTCACAACATTATCGCCGAACTTGATTATAAAAAAACATTCGTTTTAAATATTATGGCAATGCGGCTTTACCCGCCAGTCTTTCTTACACTACTTAGGACACTTAAACATCACATTTGCGCTTTATATTTACACGGTGCGTCGCGTGCGCGGCGTTCACTGTTCAGACTAGAGCTTTGGTTACCGTCCGTATGCGGGCGCTCGGTACCGGTCGCGGGCAGCTTGCGCCGCTTGCGGAGTTAGGAAGTACACGTGCGCGCCCTCGCCCGGCAGCCGGTACGACACGAACGACCCCGGCCTCCCCTCCCCGGCGGCGTTCACTGGCGATATCCACTCCGCGTCAGGGTTCACAGCCGGCAACGGCCGCTTGTAGTTCACCGCCGTATCGCCCGCTAACGACGGCCTGTTCAGATCGAACTGCTCCCCCGTATACTGCGGCCGCTGCACCTGCGACTGGAACCGGTACTGCTGCGTCTGCCGCTGACCGGGATTCGCGATCGGCACGAACTCGCTGTCCGGATTGATCGGCGGCCGCGGCAGCCGGTCGTTGATCACGGTGTCGTGGAGCAGCGACGGCGGTTTCGGCTCCACCAACTCCGCCTTTTGAACTTGAATGGAAATGGGCTCGCTGTCTGGGTTGATGGTCGGTCGCGGTAGGCGATCGTTCACCAGCGTGTCCCTGTCCAGCGACGGTGGGTTCTGCCTGTGGGGCTCGATGATCTCGTAAGCGTACTGCAGATTGATGTTGTTGTCAATCGGAGTCTTCACTGTCTCGAGTGGCGCGGTGACCGCTATGCCGTTCACGTCGTGCGTGTTGTCCTCGATTTTCTTACCGAAAATGTCGAATGAGTTCTTTGTGATGTCGTCTAGGTATCTCTCGTCTTGTTTAGTGTAGTAGCCGTGGCTGATGGGGCTCGGAGTCGTATTGGGATACCGGTTGACGTGGTGTGCCGCGGGTTTGTCGTTTTGTATCGGTATATGGTTTCTGTTAGCCTTGGGGCGGACGACCTTGTTGCTAATGGGAGCATCGGTGTAATCCTCGTCTTGCGGTTTCGTCTTCTGATAGAATCTGGTCGGTGGTGGTGCGTCAGTCGTGACTTGCACGTTTTCGATTAAATACTGCTGATAACCGTGAGGAATTGCAGGCGTGATTGCATTAAAATCGTTTTCAAGGTTGAAAGGCTTGCTGTAGCTTACCATCGGTCTAAATGGCTCTGGGTCTAATTTAGGTGCGCGGAACGATATTTGATCAGGCCTTGGGTTGTTCTGGTAGCTGAATTGGTACACCGGTCGCGATGTTATTGCTTTAGGTTTGTGCCCATGTGGTCTTTGCGAATAAGCATTTGGCCTCTTTGTAGTGAACAGCTCGATAGTCTGTTGAATATCAGCTATCTGTTGGTAGAAGTTATCTGGTCTTTGTTTTGGTTGTTGCTGGACATAAACTGGTTGCTGTCTCGGCTTTTGAATGCTGAAGTACTCCTGGGTGTGTTCTGGGTCCTTGTTTCTGGGGCCATAAAAATAGGGCATCGGCCTGGTCAATAGAACCATAGGCAACGTCAACGGCGGGTGCAAATCCTGACTGCGCGTTAACATTCTGTTGCTGGTATGGAGTCGGATTGCTGGGTACAGTCTTGTAATAGTTTCTGCCGTCAAAGTATGTAGCTGGGGATGGTGATGTCTTTGGCTGCTCGTCGTAGAAGTAGAAAGAAGCCAATGCATTTTCGGCCGGTTTGCGGTACACTGGTTGCAGTTTAGTAGTAGGAATACTGTTTTGCGTGTTCGTGTAGTATCCTCGAAGCGGCACTGGAGTTGATGTTACCACATTGTCGTTTATAACAGGTTTCTTTTCTGGCACGTTGTACAATATGTAAGGCTTTTCCGACGTGGTAGGCGTTTTAGGATTGTACTCAGTTTCAGGATAGTCGTAAACAACAGCAACGGATATCGGTTTGGATGTAACTTTGGTCCTGGTTTTGTATACGGGTTTCTCTGTTTTTGGCCTTGTTGTGATCTCATCGGGCAGATTTTGTACTCGGACAGGATGTCTTGAAGGTATGCGCTGTGGCTTACGAACGTTGCTTGTAACGATTTCAACAACAGGCGGATTGGTGATTGTTGTCGGTTCTTCTGTTGTAGTTCTTGGATATTCTGTTGTTGTCGTAGGTCTCGTCTTATATTTGTGACGGTAAGTCGTCGACGGAGTAGTAGTTTTGACCGTAGGCTTCCTTGTATATACCGGTACAGTGCTCGGTCTAGTTGTAGTCCTTACATTCTCTGTTGTAGTCTTCTCCTCCATTGGGGCAAAGAAGTCTGGTGGAGGCGGTAGGATAATTCCAGGTACTAAAGGTCCCGCAGGCACGCTGTTATTGTAGTCCGCGCGGTAGGAAAAATTGTATGGCGGCGGATAGTAAATCGAAGGGTCGTCTTCGTCGTACAGGTCGGTCTGGTTGCTGGGTGGTGGTAGAAACGCTGCGCCCGGAGGAAAGCCGTCTGGAAAAGAGCCGTTCATGGATCCAGGGAAGGGGAATGGTCCTTCGCTCGCATTCCCGGGTAGGAATGGGAACGGAGGAATTGGCAACGGCGCTCCCCCGGTAGTAGAGTTTCCTTGATGGTCACCTGGGGCGTAGGACGCTCCCGGCGGGAAGGGGAATGGCGGAGGAGGTAGAGGGCCTTCGCCCTCTCCCGCAGGGAAGGGAGGGAAAAGGGCCGCAGGGACACTACCGTTTGGCGTAAGGAAGACGAGCGGTCCGTCGTCGGTGAGTTGTACTGGAAAGGGCGGAGGCACTTTGGGTTTCTGCGGTAGTTTTACTTGCCTTCTAGGCGCTTCGTAGTCATCTATCGGCGGCCATGGACGACGTTCGCTCTCTTTCGTGCGCTCTGGGAACGAGCCACCTTTAATCACTAACAAGTGGTCTTCTGCCAGCCAAATTTCATCTTTCTTCAGACCACCAAGGGTCTGAAGATTATCTTTAGATCTTGTTTCTGAATTTGGTTCGTAACTAACAATACCCGGTCTTTTGGGTATTTTAGGGAATATTTCGTTTTGTATCAGTCCATATTTCCCTTCGGCCACTTGGTCAGCGAGCGTTTTCTTGTCTTCGTCGTCGTCCTTCTTGACCGTTTCCTTTCCGTCGCCGGCGCTCGACATGAGCATGCCGTCGTCCCAAATGCCCTGGTTCCATCCCACGGTGCCGCCCGACTGGTCCGGCGCGAGTACAGCCGCCAATTTGCTACTGGTTTTCTCTTGGAAGTCTATTGAGTTCTTGGCGCTGCCATACTCTTTCTCGGGTTTGATTTTTATGTGTCCGCCAATGAGACGCCTGATGGTCCGGGACTCGGAGTTGTCAGAGTCGGGGGGCGGGCCGAGGCTGCGCTGGTCGCGCACGAACGAATCGGGCGGCAGCACGTAGGTGGGTACTAGCACGCTTGCGTGCACGCATGTCAGCGCCAGTAGTAGCGCTAACGCCGCCCCTCTCACCATCTGAAAGTTTAAAAAATAACATTTATTAATTTATTGTCCTTACAAACGGGATTGTTGACTACGTCATAAATAGTCATAATACATTTTTGAACTCTCATTAATAAATTTGTTGGTGCTTTATACTAGAAGTAATTAGACACATGTTACAATTTAAACGGTTTGAAACTGAATCAAAAACGTGACGTCATTTTGAATAATATAATCGTCGTTTTGACATATATTGAAATAAGCCCAGATCAGTGATATGTCAGTCAACATCCCTATTAAGAAAAAAACACAGGCTGTCAATCAATAAACTTATCTAAGTAGGGTCTTTGTTATTAAAGCGCGGCTCGGCGTCATGAGCGAAGTGAAAGGTGCGCCTGAGACAAAAGCGTTGCCAGTGTTTGGGGCACTGGCGAGCCGCGCGCCACCGCCTGCCTTTTTATCAAGTATCACTGTGCGACCACCTCCGACCCGATGGCATTGAGAATCAAGCGTTTAATTGGAAATTGAACGGTGGAAAAATGTCAGCGGCACAGGAAGGCCGCGCGCCTTAGTGCGATTGAAAAAACTGAATGTTACGCCTTAATTTAGTATCTGGTTTGACTCTTGTACAGTCTAGTCTTATCGGTGAAAATCGCAACAATAATTGTGATAATTTGTAAAATATCTGTCTCAATCGAAGCATGACAGACATTATATAGCGCTTCGAAACAATTACATATTATAAACGCTCATTGAGCGTACATAATCCCGTCTCGTCTTTACAATGTACTAGCAAGTGTTGTAATACGCGTAGGTGAGATGCGACAAACTGTGTGAAATTGAAATAGCGTTGTAAATCACGATTGCGACTATACAAGTCGCCTGTCGTCTATGGGACCTGAAATTGCGTCCAACATAATGCCTTTGATCAATAATAAGGCCGAGCAAACTGCGCGTTAGGGCAGTGAAGGCAAAGTCACAAATGTCCGGCGGGCGTGGCAGGGCCCGTGAAAGGCACGGTCATACAACTAGCTCGATTTTGTTTTCGATAATGCGGCCAACCCGCTTTGTAAATTGTGTTAAGTTATGCACAGTGCTTTAGAATTGGACTTGCGCACGCGCCTACGCCGGGACGTTTTAATTGGCCCCAACTATAAAGCTCTGGACCGTTTGTCAATAGGTCACAGCGAATGCTAACGGTTTCGATAATCACAGGATATTCTAAAGTTACATAAAAAAGGACTTATTTTGTTGTTGAGACGGACTGCAACTAGCGACCTTGATTTGTATAACAAAAGCTTGTATGACGCGGTGTTCCATTTATGAAACAGTTGCATAACATTAATTAATTATGTGGTTTGCGAAATCTATAAGTTTAAAGCGTTTTCGGCAATTGTATACTTGTGTGTAAACAGAAATTAATTTTAAAACAGATGATTTAATGTTAAAAAAGAAACCTAAATAGTTAAGTCGATAGAGTGTAGCTTTAAGACTATTTTTATGTTTAAAAGATTTGTTTTAATTTCGCGCTTCATGTTCGCTAATCAACAGTTGACCGGCGCATCCTTTCGAGTAACCAGTTAGCCTTCGTTTAAAAATTGTGTCGCGATTGTTTACCGAACACTCCGTTCTAGCGTATAAAGTTGCCGCATTGTTTTTTTTATAATTACGCGACATGAGCGATTGAAACTAAGACAGAGCGGCCTTGTCGACGCAAGGTGCCCGATTTTTTTGCGGTCAGCACAAAACGTGAAGCGATTAACCAACAAGTCGGCTTGGGAGTCGCTTTCAACAATGCTGGACAGCCTTGCGGTCTCCATTTGAGCCCTGAATTAAATTTTATGATTTCATATTAACAGAACAATATTCACATTAACCTTTGTGACAAATTCAGAGAAAATGCGGTGTTACTGAACGCGTGATAGAGCATTCACAGTTCGAAAGGTTACGCGAAATGTCAAACATTCTTAAAGTGACATCTTCTGCCCCTTCGTTATCACTGTTTGTTTATGTATTGTATTAAGTTGAGCTGGAATTTCTAAATTGATTAACTCAAATGTCCTGCGTGTCGCAAGCTTTCTTTGCGTTCACATTACTGAGCTATTGGGAAACATTCGCCGGTGATGCATTGTCGTCGATTTGTATTCAATGCTCACAGTGCGACGCTTTCCATCGGCCTTTGTTTGCGAAAGAATTCGTCCAGGATATGCCGAGTTTCACCAGGTTACACGCTTTCCAATAAAAGTTAAAGTATGGACTCTGAACGATACGATAACTTGGATATAGCTGCGCTCTGGCACGGCTGAATTTTGTTGTTTTCGATTGCGATAATTTTAATCTTATTTTACTACCAATAAAATGTTTATACTTGAATGGTTATGTTGAAATCGTATAAGAAAGGCATGTTGTGCGTTATAATGCAGCTAAAGAGTTTACTGGTTTTACTTTACTATCCGCTCAAAGATAAAATAGAAAATCTATTATTTGTGGCGACGGTTATACCCAGCCATTTACATATGGTCATATGCATATACTTTCTTCACGTTAATCTTATTTAAAAATATTTTTTTCTCAAAATTCGTGACAGTTAGTTTAAGGCTTTTTGTCTTGCAATACCTACAGTTAAGTAGGAGTATTCGTCACATAAATGATGCCTGGATAATATACGCAATTAAGTAGATAAGTACAACAAACTAAGTCCTGCGCAGCTAGGTAATTGCATGCATTGATCTCCTTGAGTTTGCGGAACGACGGAAACGTACCTATGTTTATTTATTACAGCCTACCGTCGCTAGTTATATACCGCACGGTATAACCTGTGGCAACGGCATCTGACCACACCTTAATGGCAGTGCACACTTGTCCGCGCCACGCCACAAATGACAAAAAGTTGGGCAATCAATAAGAATGAGTTCAACCGATAATCAATAAATACTAACAACACAACCTTAACATGCAAACATGACCTCTATTGTATAAACGTTAAGAGCACACGCGTAATTATATATCTAGTTAGTTTGTCGCGTACGTTGCCTTTCGCAATGCAACGCCATGTGGCATTGGGACCCCGGAGCGTTACAAATTGTACCATTATGCCGGCCGTCCTTACAAGGCGCGTATATTAAAATTGTTATGGACCTATCATCGTGTTACGGGCGCGTGCCGCTAACACATTTATTATATTACAATGAAATTGAAGAACCGCAGCGGAGTTAACCAGATCGAAATGGTAATAGAGTATGCGCGTACGCATCATTAACACTTAGGGTTGACGCGTGACTTACTTATTACGTTTGCTATTGTAATGTTTTGATTGTTAAATTGTATATCATGCAATGTAATTTGATAGAGTTAATGAATGTTTTTAAGTGAGTAATCGATTGGTTGATAGCCCTAATGCGCAAACGCAGGGCGCGTGCCGTCAAAGCCTATCTAAAGCATCATTACAAGCGTTCACCGTTTCTCATTCCAGAATCTCATTCCTTTTGTCTATATCAGAATTAATGATTCTAGGCATAGTTATTGCATATTTGATGTTTATTGTTATTTTAAAATCGATCATTATTACGCAACTAGCTATATTATTAATGATTAGTTATTATGACCGATGAATAAATGCTAATGAAATAATCGCCTAAAGCTACTTGATTATATGGTCCGTAAAAATTGCAATGCATCGTTTGCATAGTTGGGCTTGGTTTTCATTAAAAGACGTGAGATGTGTTATGCGTAAAAGGTTAGACCGCAAACTGCAAAATGTTGGCTTGACATTTATGGTATAGAATCTTAGTATACAATAGTGTCATGGCTTAGTGCATGCGCTAGGTTCGTTCGCGGCCAAGGCGATCCCATCTTGCAGTTGCAACCTGTTTAAGGTCCGTAGGGTCATCTTGTCTTAGTTGCATTATGTCATCACCAGACGCGATTTCTAACGCTTTATAATAAACATCTACACTCAAGTTCTCTATCCATTGGCCTTGCATTTTAATGTGGGAACTCTTTATAAAATATACATGTTGTTAGCTCTAATTTGATTTATCTGATTCAAAAGTACGAATGCCATAGCTTTGTTAAAATGTTGCATTTTATAAAACTTTGTATTTGCCTATTATTACAAGAGAATTAACAAAATGAATGTTGCAATCTTATCTATAAAGCATCTTTGAGAACATCATCATATATGACCTATATTTTGCAATGTATCAATTCAATGAGAGGTTCATTTTCTACAAAAAATGTTATGGGGTGGCAATTAGTTGGCATTTTAAGGTTGCCTTGTAAAAAATTGATCTGATTCTCTGAGTCGTGACTGGTTGCGCTCGTGGAGTGCGCACGCGCCGTCTCGGGGCCATTTCGTCGTGAAATATTTGAAACTATTTCTGCTACGTGCTCTGTCGTATGGCCATTGTTGTCGGACTTATGATTTATGGTTCTGTATCGTAGCCATCCAAGGTAAACTCATTGATATACGCGACTGTACATTTTTGTTACGCTTATTAAGCTGTATTATTCAATGTATAGTTAACGAAACCATAGTTTATACACGTAAAATACAATATCTCACACTTGAAATCATAGGAGCCTTCAAGCTTATTAGTAAGGATTTCCGCGTTTCGGTCTTAAATAACAGAAATATCTTACTTCGCTTTATATTCGAAAAATGACAATTGAGGTGACAATAGAGCAACTAAATAGAGAATTTAAAGGGCCTTGAGATTAAGGAAATGGACTAGTTATTGCTAAAGCGCGCCATTAAAGTCGATTTAATGGGGAGTTGGGACCGTTCTCATGATTCTTAAAAATGCAGATGCTGTTTTTGTTAAAAGTGGTATAGGCGCGTGATACGCATTTGTTATGAGTGCGCTTTCGTTTCTTTGTCAGTTCACAACTTTCTTGTTTCTTTGTTTCGTAATTTCACAAAGTAGTCCTATCCAGTGTTATTGTAACCACGTAATCTTCCGTGTAATGCCCGTTCTCATGTCATCTGGCCGTAATTGCTATTACCGCATCTAGAAATTTTTACATTTCACATGACATTCTTACCTACGCGTCCCTCGTTGACATTTTGAACTTGTGCGTTTTTCGAAACGTACGATACGTGTGCTCGGCAATTTGTATAATTAACATTTTTCATGTATTGTTGCAGGTAAGTGTTTGAGAGCTGTCCGACTGAGGCCGTGTGCGAATCGAAATGTTTCCAATATCTGTTCAGTGGGCGGCGCGCTCCCTGCAGCGGTGAGGTAAACATCAATTAACTGATTCCAGATAGATAATCGTCGCTATTAGTTAGTTCTGTATTGTTTAATATGAGCGTGTCTTGTGCAACAAGTTTCAAAATTTTTCCGCTGTTCTGGTGTTACCTTTTGGTGGTTTTCGGAGCGTGGCGGATAATAGGCAACCTTAGATTGCGCCCGAGTCCTTCGCGTTGCGCGTCGTGCGGGGGAAAAGCTGCATATTTTAATAGAGCATTTTGTAATTTATTTTTTTTCTTTTGGCAATCGCCCCAGCGGCCGTTTAGCTATCTGATCATTGGGCGAGGCAATTATATTCAAGGTAATATTTTGTATTATTCGCTAAATGACTGCACACGTTCGCGACAAAGGGTGGTTATTACGACTCTGTCACGGTGATTAGAGACGGACGATGCGCGGGCGCAACTAATCGCCGCGATCGCTTCTATTGTTTGTGCTGACTAAGCCGCAGCGATCGTCTTGTCACACTAAAACAAAACTGCCATCATACATTGTTATACGCTCTCTAGTATATGTTAGCACGTGCATTATACGAGTTCTCGACTGGTCTCGTTAAGAGTTATTGCTCCTTTTGTCATTCCGCGGAGTTTTTGGTACGGCATCGAGCCGGATACGGGTTTTTTGTTGACGGACGCACGGACGCTGACGTAATGCGATGTTTATTATATCGTCGCATGTAAATCATGTTGATTTCAAAGATAAATGTGGAGTGAATGTTTTTAAACAATTTACACGGGCAGTGTCAACATTACACATGTGACTCTGTTGAGCAATGAAGTAATCGCAAATGACTCCTGTTTGTCTTAACGCTTAGTCAAATTGGATCGTGGCCATGGCACGATGGCGGGATGTTTATATTACAAGTTTATCAAATTCAATGAAATTAATTTTAGCGCTTCTGCATTATGATTCACTCGGGTAAAGGTGGGTTGATATAGCAAGTGCGCTTTTAGAAGGTGAACTGCATTCGATGTATGGTGTGTCATCGTTGCTTTGTTTACAGGGAATCGAATTAACGTTACATTGCCTTATTGATATTGCATACATTGTTGAACGCGCCTTGATCTTTGATACCTGTCAATGGAATGAGCACGTATCAAGTGGATTCACTAAACATAACAACAGTTTATAGTCAATATAATTTGATGTTTCGTAATGATATTGTAGTGTTGTAATTTGAGATCTAATTTTAAAATATTTTGTGATGGTTAGTTACTGCTGTAGCTGTTGCATTATATCATTAGTAATTGAATACTAAAAGAGTTATAAATATAATTAATTTCAATAAAAGACGAAGCAAAACAATGCCCGCTGTTTTGTTTATCACAGTGTCCAGTAATCACGCTGACGTTTTGTTCAAGTTAGGTAAGATATTAGAAATAACAAAAAGTAAACTGTTAATAAACACGTTGACATTCCTATCTGAGTGCAAAACATCGCGACGATACTACGTGTAATAATTAAATCCGGTGACATTTGCGATAAGACGACCATGTGGCTCATTGATATTCATATGTTAATTTGGTTATAAGCAGATCAAAGGTTACAAGACCATAATCGCGTCACAACTATGGTGTTTGAATACTGAATAGTTGAGATAATAGCGTCAATACCGTTTTTCGGTTTTACTCACGGATATACACAAGTAACGTAAAGTTAATTTGCCACATCCGCGTTTTTGTAATTGCCGTGTTTTCTCACGACTTATGAAAATCTAAAGGAGTAATAAAAACTAGCAAATATCCATTTCAAGTGAGCATAAAGTGCTCGAATGGCTAATGTGAGAGCGAAGTTTGACGTTCACATCAGGAACTCTCGGTGTTTACGGTGTTATGTCACGTTGCACATGTTTGCAACAGCTTTCGCGTTTGACTTTGGCTTTTATTTTATGGTGCATACGATCGGAAGATGCCGATTTATTTTATGATGCAACGCCACACTGCGGATTTCCTGCGGTTTCCTGCTCCTTCTGTTTTACACTTAGACACACCGGGCTCATTTTAGCTTTCACCATAATCTAGCATTGCTAACAATCATTGTTTAAGTCAAACCATTTGGTCACGACCATTAACACTGGCATTACACGATAGCGAGAGTAATGTAACACACACACAGCCGGTTTGCTCTGAGCCTCATATTGAGATGCAGAATTATGAGCATGTCCTTGCTTATAGGTATAGCTTAACAATTCAAATGCAAATTAAGATTTTTCCCATGATTCGTTTGGAGGTACATGTGATTACGTTGCTTCTTTAAGTAGTAATTAATACGTCAATCGGTAGTACGTGATATAATTGTTGTACGGTTACACCGAATGGTCGCTTTGGTCAACTGGTATTGGCGATAGACACGTAATATATTGACGCAGCAATGTACTGATTTATATGGCATGCACGTTCTTGTACGTCTACGATAGAACTCCGTTATACCTATGACATGTGAGTTTATTTATAAAACGATTACGAACATCGATTGGTATTCTAACCACGGTGCTTTATAACGTTGACGGATTTTCCAAAGGTGCACTTTTCACACACGTTTAGTTGTAAAAATTAGCAGAATTCAGTTTGCAGTTAGTTCAATGTGTTCATAATAAAAAGCTATTATGATAGTAATAATACAAAACAAAACAAAATGTTTTACCAAAGTTCGCAGAATTTTATTTTGATAATTATAAAAAAAGCACTTCAGCGGTTTTGGTCTGTGAAAAGACTGAAAAGCCTTATTGAACAATATTTATAATTCCTTGTATGCATGGATAGATTCCTTGATAGACCCTGAAGTAAATACCACAGCAGCAGATTAAAACCATAGATCATTATTGAATTTGTTATTGTTTTTTATTATAAAGAAAACGTGAACAATCGCGAATTCCGCAGTGAGTAATACCTCACGCGTTTGTGTGGCAATTGAATTAGGTAAGGAACTGTTGTGGACCGGGCACATGGTGTTCTAGACCATTGCAAATACCGAGTTACGGTTTGTGATCGCGTTTAGTGATAGTTGGTATCAACGCAATGCTGCGTGTCGGCTTTATTTGAATACACAATACACCTCTTAGTAAGGTGAACTATTAAAAACTAGCGATTGTCCCCCAGCTTCGTACGGGTATTTTTACTAAATGTTTTTCAAACTTGATCTTTCAAAAAAATTAAATATAGCCTTTGTCACTCAAGCAATTTAGCTTTACAATGGTGAAAAAGTTTTTGAAATTGCCGCATACCTTTCCTCTTTATAAAATAAGTGTAGTTGTAAGTAGTAAGGTATAAAAAAAATAATCCTAGGAAAATATTTAACCTAAAATATTCAATGACGAGCTAGTAAAGATTATATTAATACATTTAATATAATAACACTAGTGGGTGTATGCAGCATGATGTTACAGTTTTATCTTGAATGAGCTATTGCTACATCTTTGCCATGAATAAGAATACTAATAGCATCATCTACCGATCCATTCATGATGTCCTACGCGCGATTTTCGGAAGCCTAATAACGATACGTATTGCGCGTGGGCTTTATTTCGTCAGTGTTATGATTTTTCAACACGATTTCTTTGAAATTAATTATTCACAAAATATTTGTACAACTGTAAGTTATCATTCCTAGAACACGCAGACTGGTTGTAACGTTATAACTTGTGTGCATATTCTCACAGGTGTTTCTACTCGCGTCATTGAGTTTCCCGTCGAAGGCTGCGGCCTATGTGAAACTTTGATTTTAATACAGTGTCGCGATACAGGCTGCATTGTTTCTGGAGTTATTGTTGGTGACGGCGCGCGGGGCCCGTGGGATCTGGGTCGGGGATACGATTCGTGTCACATACCGTCGCGCATATAAACATAATCAATCTTACATTTAACGTGAAACGGCTGAGGCTGCGACTGTAAACACTCGGCGTCACGGTTCAATAGCACATCACACGTCGATGCTGAATGTCACTTCACTTTTGTCTTTAGTTTTAATCACTGGTGTCCAATGCACTGGCACATAGTGGATTGCGTGTGTTCCCTCAGGGTGTGGTGCACGTGTGTTCAGGAGGTCGCGCGGCGCATGAGTGGCGGCAGTGGTAGGGGGCGCCGGTGTAAATACGGCGGCGTAGCGCGTGCGCGCCGCCCACGCACACAGACACAACAACTGTGTGTACACACAGCGTGACGTACAACACTAACACACCGATGACCGATTGAACCTATAATGACATCAAATGATGGGATATCCCTGATGCCCTGTATGCGGATCTCGTAACGGTGCACGTTCACATTATTTATGACCGATTTTGTGATACGCGTATTGTACGCTCGGTGTACTGATGGGTTTTGGTCACGGATGTGTATTAAATTAATTGTGTTACATTTATTTAGGAGAGGGAATTTCAAACGAGATGCGTTTGAACGTGGTGTCGTGTTAGTGGATATCTTATTAGTATCGGTAATTTTACTAGGTCAGGTTATTGGCTGTATACAAACTAAAGGATGAAATAAGCAATTTTGTTTGTTTTTGATAGTAGTAAATATTAATGAATGTTAATTGTACATGTATAAAACGCTTGCTAAAATTTTAATTACCATTTGGTACATTCTGGGTATTTATACCTCATAGTTAAAAGCATATACCTAAGTGCTACCATATTTTTCTATATATTTATGTTAACAATGTAACATGTTTTAGCTTTTTAACCGTTATTCGTAGCTTGGACTACTCAAGAACTTTTTGTTGTTGAATTAGATGTGAATTTTTTTTTTTCATTTTTGTTGTTTTAAATACTGTTTTATTTCATCATTATGTGTAAATATTTTAAATATTATATTAGACACTATTGCATTATGCCTAAGTCCTGTAATAAAAGTGTAGGTAGATGCATTGAATAAATAATTTAATCATTTACCACTGACGAAGTAATTTATACATTTCCATAGCCGCGCAAATAGATTTTGGTGCACAATTTGTGTTTTCTTGCACATCATTTATTGACGACGAATAGCTGAAGAATGTTATGTGCCTAAACTTGTACACGATGACGTATGTGACTGTGACAGCATCGGCAGATTTATGAATATCTGTGAAGTTAAACATCAAACAATATGTTTTTTTTTACACTGTTACTACATTTCGTAATTCGTACATTTTATATTCGTAATTGTTATTTATCGGCCTGATGGATCGACTAGCGATGGGTCGCTGGTGGACGTTGGATGACGAACGAGGAGGACCAGGATATCTGGCGCAAAATGGGGAAAGACTAATGTCTAGCAGGGGACTGCAATATTGGATAAGAGAGAGATATAGTAATCTCATATTCAACTTCATATTCAAAATGCATAAAGGAATAGTGGTCTGATATAAAAAAAAGTTATATTTCGGGCCCAAGTGTAGGTATTAATCAGACCAAGTAGGAAATAAAATAAATATTTGGTTACTTTACGATAAGTATACACTCGTGGTAGTGGGTAATGGTGTTATCTTCCCATAGCTATGAGATCGCTATTTAGTGATAACATAGTTTTTGTACCCATTTTAATAGTAAAAATCATATAGTGTTCATCATAGAAGCTGTAACACACCTTATCTCCAGGATTTGATTCTACCTACATTATTTTATATTGAAAATTAAAGTTCACGTCGAAAGAAACGACTATATTAATCTGAATCCTAAACGATATCTTAGTTTCAAGAATAAAAAGCCATTGTACATTCATAAATACTACCGATTCAACCGCGAACATTGACAGATCCGGGTGAATAAACAACAGTTTTATTGAATAACTTGATGATAAGGAAAAATCAATTGGAGATAATACATGCTAATGTGGACCCCGATGGTGGCCGAGCGACCTTCCGAGGACGCCGCGGTGTCGATGACACGTCGACTCTTGCGCAACCGTAAACAAGTCGGTTCGATGCGCGCGCGCCGATCGAGGAATGCACCGCCCAAATAAAGAAGTGGACATTCCTGTGGTGATGGGGTGCAGCCGACCATGACGCTTTGATGGTACGCGAAGTATTTCAAATCGAGTTAGGGGGTTAATTTAGTGGAAAACCTATGTTTGATAAAGTAAGCTGGCATGTCGTCTATTATTTATGTAAATCGTAAAGCTTGCGTGTAGTTTAATATGTACATTATTGGACGCGAACCCTTTAACCGCAGTTAATGGATATTTCCAACAGAAACGATCCTTATTAAAGGTTAAATATAGTAGGTATTCAGTCATCACTAGACTGAGCAAGTTTAAATTTAAAAACGTTTAATTATGTATTGATGTTATAATTACATTCAGATTTGAATGATGTAAATTAGCGACTGGTTGGCAGAGCTTTATCTACCGTAATGGTTACTTGGGTAGAAACAAAATACTGTTTCTTTGAATTTAATTGGTTTTATATTTTTAACCGGGGCCGGGACATTTGGGGCAAAATGGGCGAGACTAGTGTTGCCAGGTCCGATTTGTTTTCAATCGGGACATAGGCCAAAAAAGTCGGGATTTAAGGTTGCATATTGGGACAGGTAATAAAAAAATGTGATATGACTGATGACGAGCCATTTTAAATTTGACAGGGATGTCATTAGTCGGAAGTCACAAAGCGTGAATATATTTTTTTTAATGAAAAATCTGGTATGTTTCTTTAATTAATCGGGACGCATCCTCAGACCCCTGAAAATCGGGACACCTGGCAACACTAGGCGAGACCTATGTCTAACAGTGGACTGCGATAGGATGAAAAGAAGAATACATTTTTTGAGTTTTATTTTGCCCTGGGCAGTGTGGTGGTAGATTGCAGGAACTGCATTAAATTAAAGCAGAATGTATCATGGGTGGATGTGATTGGTTTGGGTCCCTATAGGGAGACCAGCAAACTTCCCCAAATAGCAACAGTTACAGTGTTTTATTTTTATTTGGTCGTATTTCTTGGGTGTAATTAAATGAACCCAAAAGCAATTATAAGCGAGTCTAGATACAAGTTTCGAGTGACCGCGTCATTATCAATTTAAAATAATAACTTTGTTTTATTATAAAACAATAAATATGTGTATTTGCATTTACGTCATTAGCATGAATAGCATCTTTAACGATTGAATTATATTAACAAATCTAGAATGTGGCTATTTCTAGTAAAAATATGTGAGTTCTTTATAAATAATATTTAAGCAAAATGGATAAAACCAAATATTTAATACAAAATTTCATTCCTTAATATTAAACTAATATTATAACTTCCGTATACGGTATGATAGCCATTCTGTGTTGGCTTTACAGTGGGATGTTAAAGTACGATTTGTAACCTGTGTTAGCTATGATGGTAACACCTTTTGCAAGGTAGGAGCTGGTAGACTCGGTATTGCGTCGTCTAGGTATCACTGCAGTGCCAGATATCGTCCTGGAAAATCTGAGTGTTATGCACTTTTGTGTTTCGGGATGAGGGCACTGTAGCTAGTGAAATTACCGTGTATATGAGACCTAAGAGCAGGCGTCTCGGTCGACGAGTGGGCGTATTAACAAACAATAGTCACTTTGTACAGTTTTTCTTCAGTACTTCTCTGTCATGGTCAGGCGTGTCACTTAACATCAGTTGAGCGTACTGACCGTCCCGATAACTTACAACATAAAAAAAATAAAAAATGCTTCTCTCTCACGATGTAATACCTCTTTATACTGTCATTTTTTACAGAGTTATTGTTGTTTTGATAATTGATGATTCATTTCACGTAGATCTATGCCCAATAGACTGTATGTGGGATGTAAAATGTTTGTGAAATCATCTCCGAAGTCATCTCCACCTGTTCGTTTGTGCATCCTTCCTTATAACAATCAACGAACCTTGCCCATGACCCGCTTTGACGTATTAAACTAGCCCCTATAATATATGTTAGCTGAATCCTCTATGAAAATCCCTAAAAGAACTTCTTACAATTATTTATGTTCACTTATATACTTCACTGTTATAGTATATATGCAGAAGATTGTAACATCGAAAGGCTTTCGTCCTATTGCGGAAGTACTATACGATTAGTCTTTCGCTCTCTACAGAAAAATTAAGGTCACAAGCTTAAAGAAAGCAAAGCACAATGCCTGATCAGCAGAGGTCGGAATTAGGTAGAGTTATTTATGTACTTATATTCATTTCATACAGCGAAAGAATAAAGTGGGTATGTCTCAAAATTTTATTGAGCAGGAGGCATCCTAGTTTTGTTAAGGTAAATCGAACACATTGAATCAAATAAGCGAACCAGTGATTTATTGGATAAACCTGTCTCTCAGTATTTAATTTTTATTAATTTGTGATTTAAAGTTCAGTTCTCTGTGGCAAACATAGGATTGGCCATTAAAAATTATCGGAAAGATCCGTACTAATATCAACATTGTAAAGAAATTACTGTAGATACCCAATTCCGAGCTGAACTGATCTGAATCGCTCAAGTTCACTCGGGTGTGACCGTTTCCCCGTATTCGGTTCGTGGGTCGCATTCCGCGACGCGAAGGCGCTTCGGAACGCCTTACCATTGTCCGCTTCCTTGGTTTCGGCGTCAAAGGTTAAAAGGTGAGATAAACTCACTGTTTATTGCTCAACATGCTTTATGAGTTTTATAGTGTTCGCATTTAACTTGTGTACTCCTTCCTGTAGCTAAACGCTTGATAATAAATACGGAAGATAATTTATTTACGGACGCTGACAGTTCTTTAGGAGTCCCAACGTGACAACGTTTACATTGAAAACATATTTTTGTTTTGTTAATAAATATCCACACATGATATACAACACCTTCTAGTCCTAAACAAAGCGAGTATCTTGATTTTGTTTTCGTAAATACATATACAAACAACTTCTGTAGTTGTCGTCTAGTTACCAGACCAATACAAACAGACATGTTCATGCACATAATACATTGTATGTCTTTCATGTCATTAATCAAAATTTCATATATTTTTTTATCTATACGTGTATTTGCACATCCTTGAATGTAGAGTATGTAGTTTGTCTAGATCTGAGAGCATATATTTAAATATGGAAATGCTCTAAAAATACATATATAAAATGATGTGCGACACAATTTCATGTTAAAAATCGACGACTATATTAATACACGTGAACGTGACGCACGAGTATGACTATTAATTATAATAAAATTCATCATTATTGAATTTATAAACAGTTTTTGTGCTCGGTAGGTTCATGGTAAGGCCGCGTAATATCCGTGCAGGCGCCGGCCGGCCCGCGACCGAATCTCGGCGTCGTCTGTCCACTTAAATTATGTAATCGAATATTCATGACGCCTTTGGGTGCATTGCTTTTTTATCGAGTGATTTTATCATTTGCACGCGTATTTGCTCCACTGTTTTATCGATGTTTAGGATCACTATAGTCGCGTTACAAACGGCTCAGTTTTCTGTACAGAGTTTTGTGCGTTTCCGTATTTTTTTAGCCGAGTTCATTGAGCATTGGGCAACTATAGCAGTATTGTTGCTTGGCGCCATAAGTTTAGATGTAATCCGATTAAAGAATGTTTGTGTTATTTTTATGCAGCTTTAAATTGTGTTTTTAGTGCCCTCGACCAGAGGAATTCGAACGTTGTCTCCTTTATCGTTTCCTGTTTTCCTTTTGAGGGTGTGGGCGCCGGGATCTTCTTGACGATAAGTTGGATTAATCGATGGTCATGTGTGGAGGTCGTTTATTAACCTTTTTTGGCAATTGTTCGGCCGTGTTCTTTTTGCGGAATCGAGGTTGTTTTACATGAATCCTTATTCGATAAAACATATTGAATGAAGCATCGATTATTTCATTCTTTCAACCTTTTCACGTCATGTTCTTGTTGCCGCTTCCGCCATTAGCACATCAATAGAGTGAATGTCAATTATTTTATTATTTCAATTTATGATCGTTTACTTAGTAGGCTTTATACAATTCCCACGATAATGGCAGAAGTAAGAACTATGAACGACTTGTTTATGTTAGTGCAGGTTCCCTCAGGTTCATTGCATCTTTTAGATTTCTCGACTTTAGTTGAGTTTTCAAATGTCCGGGTTTATTTATATCTTTCGGTGAGACTGAATTCAATTCTATAATTGTAGACAGTATCTTAGCAGGGTTGGTATCCCTACCGCAGTACAGTATATTAGCATCTCTATATTATTATTGTTTGTTAGTGTTATTTGCCATCGCGACAACTAATCTACATTCGAGACATAACTATAAAATTATTCCGTGACGTCCACGCGGTGCTCCATTAATTTTGAAACGGATTTGGTATTTTTTCTTGTTGTAAATAATTTAGACACATATGTTAGCGTTAGCGTTTTAGGTGTGCGAGATTCTTGACATTCCGATATTTTGACGCAATGAAGCGCCGGTAATGCTTATTATTGAAACCGGTATAGTCAAATGCTATAAATCTTGTCGTCGAGATAAGATATATCGTGCGCCCTCAGATCTGTATGATACTGAATATATTTCTTGTAAGTTTACTATTTTGTTAAAAAGTATGTTAAACTGTTATTTAGCACACGAAGTAGAAAAAAAGTAGTACTCCTTGCTTAAATTTGGACTGAATGTAGCTTCTAACATCTAGACGATGTTGGTCGATTTATTTAAATTAGTTAGGGGTTATTACTACCCGCGTAAATGGAGGCTTTACACGAGCCCCTGACGCAAACTTACCTTTATTCATTTTAAACTTGTTCACTAGCAAGACGAACTCTTCTCTAGAAACTTTGCGTAAACTCAAGCAACCACGTCGACGCATAATTTAGGAGTTCCTACTAATTAGATGATTGCTACTCTCTCATGTTTCCCACGAAATTTAGAGGTCAAGGTAATACAGTTTTGTTATTTTGCCTGTATTACAGTGGTTTTAAATTATGGTGTTAACCGCTTGTATAGGATAATAGATAATAAGTTTCAGTGGGCAAGTAAGGCTCGAATTTATAACAAAAATGTTGGAATATATTTGTATGAAGTTAATTTTATAAAGATTCAATAGTGCCAGTCACTGCACTTTTATAATATTATGGTTCTTTGTTAACAGTAATTTTACAAAATAACTAGCACTTTATTTGTTTAAGTAATTGTAAACTCTCCAGCGTCAATGTAAACACAACAATTTAATTCAATTGTTGTTCACATTTTGTGTTTCTCATGAGATGTTGCAATTATGGACCTTGTTCTAATTAATATTAGCGTGTTTTAGCACATTCCGATGCGTTAGCACTTTCGTCTGTATTTGTGCAACGCATGTTCTCTTCAGAATGAAAGAGCCCTGCAAATTGCCCTCGAAAGTTTATATACATTTGCAATAATAAAAGTATAATATAAGTAAATAAAAAGAGACCTACCTGCTGTGTGGTTTATTGAAATAGTAAGGAATAAAGCAGACCACCCAGCTGGTGTTAAGTAGCAAACACCAGTCATCTCGAAAACACACATACGTGCCTGGCCACAGGGCATTACAAACTTGTGACGTATAGATGTAGACGAGTTCATACTTAAACAGTATTCTTATAACTCTCTCTCGTTCTTCTAAACCCCCCCCCCCATCGCTGGATACGGTATCCCCCCATTGTTTTTACTAAAAGTGATAATCTCTACCAAGTAAATTGAAAAGTAAAATTGAATTTACGAAACGCATTTTTGTCAAGTCCACAAAACCAATGTTGTAAGTGGTAAATGCTTCGTTGATTTCTTGCCCAATAACCGCAAGAAATGTGAATAATATTTAATTTTAACAAGTGCTCACATTTTTTTGTTTCAGTGTGATTGTTTCGGTTACAATCTTATAAAGTATTTTTTTCTTTTGTGTTCTTTTCTAAATTGTATGATAATAACATATTATTACCATTAAATTGATTAAAGTTACTTTACTACCGTTCAGCAAACAATGTTGTAGCTTATGTTTTAAGTACTATTGTGTGTCGAAACAATTTAAGACTACAGTCCAGACTTGATTGTCTATACGTTTTACAGTACTAATAAATAACTTGTATGCTGCGATATATGAACAGATTTCGTTTAATAAGCCTACTCGCAACAAGAGTCAGCACAGCCAGATCTGTAGGCAAAAAAACTTAAATTACTTTCAAATTGTTATTGAAATAAAGTTTAAATTAACTAAGTTGGGTCGTTGGTTCTCAAAACAAATAAGACAGGCAACGTTCCTAGTTGAGATCTTTGTTTCTTCATTAGTATTAACTCTTATTTCTTCAACTCTATTTCTCGAAAAAATAAAACTGTTTATAATAATGATATGGTCATTTATTTTATTTATTTATTTATGGTACACAAACAGGATACAGGCATTACATGAAACACATTAAAAGAAAACAGTTAAATGGTCAGGACTATAGCCCAGATACAGTGTACACAGCGTGATTACAGAACATTTAAAAATATAATAAAAGTAGAAAAATACTAATAAAACAGAGTACTCACAAACTTAAATTAGTAACTTACCTAAGTATTGAAGGCTGTTCATCAAAATATAAATTATTAATAATAAAGCTGATAAATACATAATTAAACTGTAGCGTGTTTTTAGGCGCCCCTCGTGAGTCGTGCTCTCACTTTATTCATAATAAGAATGTGACCACATTTTGTCCTGTAATGAATTGACAGATCTTAATATTTTTTCAAGGAATATTAAAAAATATATATTTTCATTCAATAGTCTTCGGTCTTGACAAATTAATACAAATATTTCTCCAATTATTCGAGTCCAAGGAATCAAATTTTTGGCATTTATGCCGACCGTACGTAAGATGTTAAAATTATCACCGTAGTGACTTGTCTGGCAAAGTTAGCACCTTCGCTTATTTACAGCATTATTACTTAACACTTTATCCGCCAGAGACACCTCAAAGCGTCACAAACAATAGATTTTCCATTATGTCTGGATTGCGGGCGGGTTAATCTGTAAAAATGGCCTTCGGAGTGACTTGCGACGCCAACCGAAAATAGTACGGTCCGAATGTAAATTCGGACGTATGGTCACGATGATCATAACGGCCCGCGCATCAAGGTCGTCGCACTGGCGAGATTGCGGATTTGCGTCCCGTGGCTGCGTTGAAAAAATGCAAACGAGCGGGATGTACGCGGATCCCGGCCGGCGCCGGCGCACGCCCGCGCTTGGCGTTCCGCAGGCTCTACTTGTGAACCGTCGAAAAGTTTTTAAGTCCCTGAGCATCACCGGGGCTTGTACGATAAATCTATAATAATAGTTAGTTTGACAGTATTTTGAGGTTCAAAATTTTAGTTATACAAGAAGAATATGCATGATAGTTGGAGTCAGGCTTGCGGAAATTCAATTGCTTGCTAAATTGAAAAGAAAAGATAGAATTTGACTTAAATTTGTTTGTATACAAGGTCTTGTTTTGGGGAAGAACAAATAATATTATTTTACTGGAGATACTAAATAGTAATCGATGCTGGATAAAATAAGATAAATAAATACTTACTTATTCGGTGAAAGGATTCCTTGTATAACCGATCAGACTAATCAATACAGTCCATAGTGATTTTACGTCGCTAGCAGGAAACGCTAAGCAATGATTGTAGAGTTTTGTTAGTCACGAATGGAGACCAAAGTGTTACGTGATTGTACTATGCTGATTTTAAATGGATTCTACAAGAAAAAGCATTCTTATAACCACACTTAAATTTTAAAGCAGCTGGTTTGAAGAGAATCGTATGTATAATTTGTAAATAAATAGATATTATTGATACATAAAAGACACTTAACCAACAATATCTTCAGCGTGAAATTGCTATCCGGAACCCTCCGTTTAGCGGCGACGTAATACTAATAAAAAGATCTATATGATGATTATTAAGTATGTTATTATATCATGTATGTGTTGATGATTTTATTGCTTCATTAGTAAAAGAAAAATGTAAGAGTTCAACGAATGCTTATGCAAATTAAATTCATGCTACACGGAACCGCGTGAATATTTTAACAAAAAAGTGTTTTAGACCTATTTTTTTCTGCACGTTTTATATGTTCCAATTTAAGTTGCCCACACAGGCTGCCAGTATTACTCGAAATTAAGGTATGTTGTTCGTATTTTTTGTTCGTTCAGTTTTTTATAGCTTAAGAGGTATAAGTGTGAGGTCTTTTAATAAATTATTACTTTTTGGAATGTTACTACTCATGATGCATATATTTTACAACAAACATGAGTTTCTACAATTAAATATTTAAATCACAGTTAAATTCATGGCATCATGAAATTTTTAATCGTTATTTTCTCTTTGGAATGTACATTTTTACATACACATCTAAAGTCAATTTTGTCCTAAAGTAATCCTTAGGGTTAAAAGGTTTATAGCTCTATCTTGAAAGACGTCCTTGTGTCTTCTTAACTTTTCAATTCACAATTATTTTACTGTTTTATTTAGTGACTAGGTGTTTAATAAAAGTCACGGGAACATAAACAGTCTCTTATGTATATACGTATAACGTACGTTAAAATAAAATCTATGTTTAAATAAAAGCCATAATTTCGACCGTCAAGGCCATGTCACCAACTGACCATGGTGCGATTTATTCCCAGCTGTCGGAGACTCCTTCCAAGATCATCACGATATGGCAGATTAATGGGCGCACCGGACGTTGGAATTCCGACTAAGTCCGACTATAGGCAACCGCAATGATACTTATGCTTTTATAACTTCTTGCTGATATACAAAATATCTTTCAATTTAATATACAGAAACAAAAAAAAAAGAAATTTTTTTTATTCAAATAAATCTGTTACAGATTCTTTTGAATCGTCAATTGTTGTTATTATTTTATTTTTTTATTACTCTAACACCGGTTCGGAATAAGGTAGGATCTTTGAGAAGAGCCGGCAAGAAACTCGATAGTCACTCTTTTAAACTTTTACACGAGTATCAGTGGTTACAGAGTTTCGTCATTTACCTACACGTAACTTTACAATAATTTATTACAAAGATTTTGTAACTGGAACACTATCTACAAGACCACACATCTTTATCCGATAAATATTCGTCTATTGTATAGTAACCTTTTTTCATGAGGGCTCTTTAAATCTTTAATTTAAACTGGTGAAAGGGCAATTCAGCAAAATTTTGTGGTATTTTATAAAACCTATACAAGATATTTCCATAGAGTTTATTTGCCATGATTGTCAGAGAAGAAATCTGTACTTTGGAGGGCCTACAATATTAGGATGGCAGTTGTTAACACCCACCAATTCGCACCGGGACCGCTTGGTGGGTTACGGCTTACGACCTCATCTCCCCATGGCTATACTGTGGAGGAAGGCCTGTGTCCTGCAGTGATACTATAAAGCTAATGATTATGAAGTATTTTTGGTATTTTCATTTGAACTTCGCTTGGAGGATGATAGTAGAATGAGATACGAGCACTGAAACATCTTTAACACCTTGGATAGATAGATAGATAGATAAACACTTTATTGCTCACATTTATTAACGGTTCACAAACACAGAAAAGTCAGACATATAGTGGGCAAAGGCGGCCTTATCGCTACGAGCGATCTCTTCCAGGCAACCTTTGAGTAGAAAAAGTTAAAGAAAAAGACAGGCAGTGGGCAAGTAAGGCATGACACAAAAAAAAAAATAATAATAATATAACCTTACTTTACAAGTAAGGTATTACTTCCAATGTTATCCGGATCTGGACACTGTATAAGACGCTTGAAAAATAAGCCATAGTATATATGGCAGTTATAAGAGTAGTTAAGTATTACATGTATGTTAAAAAACAGTTTCTACTCTACATCCACTTTCACGCATTGCAATTTCAAAAGCGTATGACATCTGTTATCGCTATAGATGTTTTTATATATCCTTTCACTACAGGAAAATATGATTAGCCCTTATTAAAGTATCACTTCAAACCGGCTCAACCAAGCCCTCTGCCGTTCTTGGGCAATTAAACTTTTATCATAGAGCTATTAAACTAGAATGGACGTTACGCAACGGATGCCGGCCAGTTCCCGCGGACATAGAAAGTGGCCTGGACGAAGAAACGCAACTATTCCAATGTTGCACTAAGGGAAAGGGCTCGGTGGCGAGACAAACGGGCCACCGAGGCATACCGGTCTTGATTGCCCCCGTTATATCTTCATTGGGTGTTGTCGGCGATTGTACGTTGGATTTCTAAACTGTCGGTGGTTAACTGGTGTAATTGGCACGCCTTTGGTCTTATTCTCGGCACCATTTGTTTCGTGGGTAAAGGTGTAGATATTTATGGTGTTTAAAACGACGTCGGAATTGACTAGCAAAATTCTATGGGATTTATCAGGATGCAAGAAGGTTTGCGGTTCGACACGAACAAAATTTACGAGTATGTATATAGGTACACGTAAAACTTTAAAATGATAATTGGATAGTACCTTTCTGGCAATTGAAAAATTAAAATAAATAATTAACGAGCGAAAATTTAAACAATCATCCTGGAGATCCAAAAGGGTCGCTGGTACACCATAGTTTATCGTGGATGGGTTACTAAACTAAAGGCGGCAGAAGAAATAGATTTTGTTTTGTCTGGATTCTTAATCTTCAAAGGGTTAAAGATAACTATTTCCTATCGTTTTGAATCGGTATGGCTATGCTTTTGTCATGACTAGGGCCATATACTTGTCTACCTAATATAGACAATAAAATACAGTAACAATGTAACTGCAAGTATTCGAGAGTGACAAGATAAAATTTCGTTTTGGTATTTTCCTTGTTTATTAGACTATGCTAAAAAATACAAATACAAATACAAATATTTTATTTCAGTAACTTAATCTAAGTAACAAATTCCTTGTGGGAACTTCCCTTTAGGCGAAAATGCCTGTAGTGGGAAGAACCGCTCTTTTAACAATCAGTATCAAAAATCAGCATTAACATTAATACTTTAATTCAAAAAATAAAACAAATACATAGCGATTTTTATTTAATAATTACTTTTTATTACCTACTGCTCTGTGTGTGAGTGTGTGTGTGTGTTGTGTGTGTGTGTGTGTGTGTGTGTGTGTTGTGTGTGTGTGTGTGTGTGTGTGTGTGTGTGTATGTGTGTGTGTGAGTATGTAATAACTACACACCCTTGAACTAATGAACCAAGTAAAACATAATATATAGGATTTCAAAAGAACAACTTAATCCTTGATCAGCTGTTCGGTCTCAGAGTAACTTATAGATTTTAACCATTGTAACACCCTTTCTTTGCATTCATTTTTATTGAGTGGATATACATGAAGACACCCATTAACAAAATTGTAAATTGTGGCCGACTGCTTACAGTACTGCCGTCCAGCAAAAGCTGATTTAATGATTGGTACTAGGGCAACTTTAGTTTTTCTCCTATTGCTTAGTAATTTTGCATCAAAAGGAAGAGATTTGTGCATTTTAAGAGTGATGTTAAGTATGTAAAGTTTCCTGACTGGCAGTACATTAGCTTCCTGGTAAAGATTTTCGGTGGAAAATTTGTAGGGTTTAAAAAGCATCACTTTTATTAACAGTCTTTGAGCACGTTCGAGACTTAATAGGGCAGTTTTAGCAGCCGAACCCCATATCGATATGCAGTATACCAGGATGGATTGAGCGAGTGTAACATATATTTGAGTGAGTAATTCCTTTGTAACTACATGACGTAAGGTTTTAAAGGTCCTGATTAGCTTTCGCACTCTTTTCATCGTCAATTCTATGTGTGGTTGCCATGAAAGACGCTGGTCGATGAGAACTCCTAAGTATTTGGCGTAAGCGACCTTATTTATTCCAGTACAAGTACAAAGGGTGTTAGACTGGTCGCCACATTTGTGAATTTGTATATTGTAGTTTAGGGAGGGTTGAGTTGAGACGTTTTTACTAAAACATATGTATTGCGTCTTAGCAACATTTAAGGTAAGGAGACTTGCATCCAGCCAGGATGATAACTTTATCAGCGCCCTTTCAGCCGACTCTTTGACGTCCCGCCAGGATTTGCCAGAGAACACAATAGCTGTGTCATCTGCATACGAAAACACAGTGCCGTTGGTAAGTTTTAGACGACATAGATTATTTATGTATACCAGGAATAACGTTGGTCCCAGTACACTCCCCTGTGGGACTCCGTATGTTGAAGTGGCTATCTGGCTAGTGTAGTTCCCTATACGAACACGTTGCTTTCGATGAGTAAGATATTCTCTAAATAATTTAAGAGGAATACCTCTTACCCCTACTTCTTCTAGTCTGTTCAACATAATGGGCACAGAAACTGTGTCAAATGCCTTTTTTAGATCGATCAGTACTCCCAAACATTTGTTTCCAGAGTCCACTTCCTGCACTACTAGAGTTGTAAGAGCCTGCACAGCATCTTCGGTCGATAAGCCACTCCGAAAGCCAAATTGATTTTTAGCTATTATGCTATATTTATTTAGAAATTTTGTAAGTCGAGTGTTGATTAATTTTTCCAAGATCTTGGACACTGATGAAAGGACAGAGATCGGTCTGTAGTTACAGGGGTCCGTTTTGGTACCGTCCTTATAGACAGGTGTTATTAATGACTGCTTAAGTACAGTTGGGAAAGTACCCTGTTCAAAACACAAGTTGGCTATATGGGTAATAATAGGTGCAATTTCACTAATGGCTAGTTTTAGAAAAGAGGTTGGGATATTGTCACATCCCGGGGAGCTACCCTGTTTCAAAGACTTAATGACGTCACATACTTCAGAACTATCAGTGTTATATAGGACCAATGATGAGACCTGATTCATAGTTGTTTCACCATTCACTGGAGGATAGTGAGACACAATGATTTTTTCGGCTAGCTCTTTTCCAACATTTGAGAAATAGGTGTTAGTGAAATCTACAGACGTTTGAGGAGAAGAAGATGCTCGCAATAGTTCAAGGTTTCGTATTTTGGGGGCCTTTCGCTGGGTTATTCCATTTATAGTATTCCATAACTTCTTAGGGTTCTTTTGAGCTTTGGTGAGCTGATCTCGATCATAGTTCATTTTTAGTTTTTTTAAAATACCATTGCAGAAATTACGGTACCTTTTATAAGTTATTTTTAAAGTTTCATTATATGGGTCAACTTTCAGATTTCTTTGCATTTCATTTCTATTTCTGATGCAGCGTAACATGCCTGGAGTAACCCATGGTTTTAAGATCTTTTTGTTCGCTGAAATGTTAGTGTTAAAAGTATTACGTATTAAGCTTTCTTGGAGTTTTTTAATAAAAAGTTCAGTAATAACATTGGGGTCAGAAATTTCTAGTAGATCAGATAATTTAGTAGATTTTAAGAATTCTAAGGCTTTGTTATAATTTATTTTGGTTAGAGTTTTATTATTTGCTATTGTTGGTTTATCGGGGCAGGATATTTTAAGAAATATAGTACTGTGATCTGTAATGGTAGTTTCAAGTACTGCAATTGCAGCGTTTTCATATTCATAATCGAGTTTTATAATGAAGTGATCCAGACAATTAGGTCCACGCGTTGGAATGGAATGACCAGGGACCAGACCCTGTGATGCCAGCATTTCTAGGTAATATTGCCTATTACTGCGCTCGTAAGATTGTTCATCATGCTTATATATGAGATTGATATTTATGTCTCCGGTAATAATTATATTTTTAGTTCCCCTTATTAGTTCCAAGTGCGAACACAATGAGTCAACAAATTGTTCTGCTTTACGATTTGAGGGTGAACGGTAAATACCAAGGACCGTAAGATGAGGTGTTGATATCTGGAGGCACGACGCATGTTTTAACTCAATCTCAGATACTTCTGCTGAAAGAGTATTTTTGACAAAGGCGACTACTCCATCAGATTGATTCAGATGTTTAGATGTTTGATATGAATCATACCCTTCGATTTGAGGAATGTTTTTATCGGACTTCAGCTTGCATTCACTAAGAATAAAAAGATCAGTGTAAAAGTCGAAACTCGATAAATTTGCTTGAAAATCATCAAAGTTAGCGTATATACCTCTAATATTTTGTGATATTAACGTAAAGTCCGTTTTCTGTACTGTGATAACATTCCTCAGATCCCCCACCTTACATTCGAAATTAAGAAACTTGTCAGAATTGTCTATTGCATTAATATTATCGAGAACGTTATTCATGTTTGGTTTTGCAAGTACTCAGTTCGTTTGCAGTATACTTTAAAGAACATATTATATTGGTATAGTGGGGTTCCAATCTTAATTTTGTATGTAGATTTAGATAGTAAGAGAATAAGATTGTTATAAGTGATTTGAAGTGTAATCGAACGTTTGATTTGTGGAAGTGTATGTTGTTAAATGTATTGCGATAGAATTGTTGAATTATAATGTTGCTTATGATATAAGTATAATAGTACTTGAGTGGTAATTGTGAATGAGCAGTGGCTAAAACTATTGTAGAATTTAAAATAAACGAAAACAGTAACAACCTGATTATCTTTGAAAATAGTCATTTGTTCTGTAGTAAATTTTGCACCTGTTGTTCACTTCTCACTGGAATCACTGGTGAGTTTTCATTCCTCCTTACATAAACTCGGCCATGAGCCGTCCAGCAGAATTTATAACCACTAGATTTTACTAGATCTCGTGCGAGAAAGTGGAGTCGGGCACCCTTAGAAGTTAACTGTTCCGAAATGTAAATTGGCGTGTACTCATTTTTGGTATGTCCCAAGTGCTTCGCAGTTAATTTTTCTTTATTTCTTATATTGAATGACTTGGTGGATCTTAACAAGTCCTTCTTTAATATAGTGGACGATAATTCTACAACAATAGGGCTATTATCTTGATATTTTTTATTCCTAACCCTGTAAATATCTTTGATTTCTGTTCTCTCAATAGAGTGGCCCACATTCTCTGATAGTTTGAGTACCATGTTTATCAAAGCCTGCTCATTTTCGTTGGTAACTTTCGGGACATTTATAATTTGAATATTAGACTTTCTTTGTTCTCTCTGCAAGTCTTCAACTTTGTCCTCTAATAGTGTTATATACTCCCTATCTTTTTTGGATTGAAGCTCAATCCCATCCAATTTCTTTTTTAGTTCTTCGTTTTGTGCAGCAAGGAAGGCCATTGATTTTTCAATATTGTAATTGTTATAATAAAAGATAGCTAATATGTTGATTGTTTAAAAATGTTTACCTTGTTATGGAAATGTTGATATAATATAAAATATATAGCATACTTGTGTGTATTTAATTACAAAATTGTACATACTGTAAGGCGGTATACAATCGATCGAGGTTAACCCATCACTTACGAATCAAGGAATTATAGGAATTAAATATTTATTTCAACTCAAACTATAAACCTTCTGACATATTTAAATATGTCAGAAGGTATTATATATTGTAATATTTGCATGCCTGTACACAGGCTGAATACAACATGCTCGATTATTATTATGTTCAAACTTTGATTTTCTTTTTGTAATTTTGCAAATAAATGAAAATAAATAAGATGGGATTGTATTACGTTAGTATTTTTCATGCTTTTATACACGCTGGAAAATTTCTTTGTAAAGGCTATAGTAGTAGTTATTTACTTGGCATACTCAGTTTTTTAATTTATTCTCAGCATTTTTTCTCTCAGCCCTTCTTCTACCTATAAAGTAATCTTTGTAGGCATCTTTCATACTATGCCATTTATTTCGGTCTTGTGCTACTTCTTTTTTTTTTGATGGGCATGCTCTTGAGCACAGACTTTTCTTGCGGAAGAGAAGTGCTATAAGGTGGAGCGAGCTTGCCCAGAAGAAGCATATTCACTCGTTTTTGAATGCCACAGGGTTGTGTGTGGCTAAAAACACAGACGCCAAGACACACTCAAAGTTGACTGCAGTACTCCATGCTAGGACTTCAGCTTTGTATAAAATCAGTAGCAGATTTTCATCCATTTCACCTCAGCAACTCTTGAAGTCATCGCACCAACGGATCTGGGCTCTACCTCTGGGCGTTACGGTCTCCAATAGCGATTTGCACCACGAGTCTTTCTTTCTGGTGATGTGGCCACACGAGGCATTACGCTCACAAGATGATAACTCTCATGCAGTAGAAGTGGAAATTAACAAAGATAACGAGATTGATTGATGCACATAAGTTTTCTTGGAATGCATTGACGCATGTTATGTGGACTAATTATAATTAGTCTTTCTATGCAAGTTATGTACTCCATTAACCCTCTTGGCCTTCCCGATAATTGTGTAAATAATGCCTTTGTTTGTGTAGTGGTGTCAATAACCGGACTGAGAACCCTCGACAATTTACGGTTGCTGACGTTAGGGTAAATAATATAAGAGGTTACCTTTTTTCGGAATGACTTATACCTGTTGGCCGCTGGTGGCCTTCACAGCTTCACCGGACAATTGGCGAGCGCAGATGGCTCTCAGTCCAAAAAATTATGCAACGAGCCTAAGGGTGTCCCAGAGTGGGATGCGAACCTTGGCTTAGGTCGTTGCAAGGGGAGCCAGGTCACGTAGTATAAGTTTGGAGAGAGAAGCGTCCTGGTACGTAATGCGAATAGGGACTGGTCGAACCTACAGGGACCCGCGACGTAGGCCCCCACCGGCGGGGCGGAATTTCCGTCTTGAAGTGTTGCGTGTGTTCTGAGAAGCTTTATGCGCTTTGCCCGCCGCGATAGATAAATATGCCCATTGCTTAACCGAGGCATCCCCTAATGTGTTCTACGCGGACTGATCATACTATCGATCAGATCGCAGTTCCATCTTGAAATGACATGATCTGCATTTTATCATGATTTTGTAGTTTATACTTTTATTCTAACGCAGCCTTCACTAGCCACACAACAAGTTATTCTTTAGGTTTTCAAGGATATTTGAATCTGGTTCGGATATTAAGTTTAAGTATCGACTTTTAAAATTATATTACGTCAGTATAACTCTGGATATTTCTTGAACGCTTACCTTGACACCAAAGCGTTGATTTATCTAAAACGAAACCCGATGATTAGTATTTATTGTTTGGCGCTTTAAGCGATAACTTTTTGTCTATTCTTAGCTGTATGCACTTTTAATTTGCATTAAAAAGGAGAAGTAATAATAAATAAATACTTGATATCTCTTACAGCCAACCGGATGCCCAGAGATGACCTTAACCGATAGATGAGTATTGAGCATATATGAGTATGCTTACGACTCCAGATAACTATGGTCTGTGCATTATGGACCATTTAAACACGTATCTGGTTATGTCAATCGATATCACCTAATGTATTTAAATGAGACGACATTTGACGTCAATCATCAAATGTTATAATGCCGTGGAGTGCGCTTTTTTGCATACAAAAAGTTATATCCGTGATTAGCACGCTATGTTTTATGTGTAAAAAATTCGAAATGTATAAATAGATGGTATTTGTTTAAGTCGATATCTTTGATTTAAGTTTAGTCCATATTTTAATAGATATAATCCTGGTTAACAGTAGAAAGACAGCTTTTCTAATTCGTAGGTTATAGACGTTGTAGTTTGTCTGTCGGCCTACCTAGACGTATATGTACAAGTATTGCGTGTATATCTTTCATATTTCATCGCTGTCTTTCTAAAGTCGAAGTGTTCACATATAAGAGAGCTTAGATAAAATCAGTTGATATCGCAAAAAAAAGTAGACACGTAAATCGCAACGCGTTCTAAATTAGCAGCAACAATATTATCCTTTAGTATATTATAAGCAGTCAGTTTCCATTTGCCATCAGAAAAATAAAATTGCTCTTACACGTCCGTTATGTATTAAATTATCTGTCGTAAACTGACCCTTATCCGTATTGACCGTTAGCCCCGACCGCGTCGATCATCGTGGCGCCGGCGTCACGGCGTTATGCTAATGAGCCGAAACGTGCCGAAAAGCGCGCGCGTCTCCGCATTCTTGCGCAGACGCAGCCGACGGACGCCGCTCCGGTATTCCCAGAGCACAAACAACCTTATCATAATCGGCGGTCGCATATTTTGGATTCGCCGAGCAAAATATGTTTATACATGGAGCTGTTTTGTTTTCGTATTAATCAGTTTGCTATTAGCTAGGAACGCGACATAGATCGTGAAGATAAACAGCGACAGTCGGTTTTAGACTTGTTTACACCGAAACCCGAAACATACACTAACCAAATTTTAGTAACCAGCAACACAACAATCTTGTTTCATTTAAAAACATATATTTTAATTATTATATTTCTAACGAAACTTTAAAATAAAAACTAAAATGTGAGTGATTGTGCTTCGGCAATAACATTATTAATTTATTAAAAGTGAACCTATAAAGAAATTGAATAAACTTAAGATACAAGTCACTTGTTAACGTAAGCTCGAATATACTCTTAGCATTAAAATCAAGGCTTTACTCATATCATTATAATTTTCATTTAATTTTTTTTTTAATGAAAATTATAACTGGCATGTCCTTTATATTCAAAAAGTATTTTTTTGGTTTGGTTTTTGTCCATTCTGAAATAATAATAATAATGTGCACTGTGGATTCCTTATTTCACCTCATAAATTTCTTACTTGTGGTTTAGGATATACGTTTCTTGAACTTGTTAATTCGTTTCAATTGTTTACATTGCTTGCTCAAAGCGTACTTTAGACTGAAGTTGTATATTGACATCGGAAATGCCGACAACATACATTGGCAGATGTAGCGACGTCTCGCTATGGGTTTCCCAAATAATTACCACACAATGCATTGACAACAGTAACCTTTCATACATACCGGTTTCCTATTTAGAATCTTTCACACGAGTGGAACTGTATTTGGTAATATACGTGTGTGTTTCGATAGTAACTGCTTTCGTGGTCTGGTGCTCTGAGCGCTGGATTTTAGATCCGGAGGTCGTGGGCTTGTTCCCCGTGGGGAAACCTTAAGAGAAAGTCACTGTTTGTGTTTTTTTTTCACTTTGTAGACGGTGTCATCTGATTTTCCAAAAATAAAGATGGTTCCGTGCTTTGGAAAGGACGTTAAGCCGTTGGTCCTGGTAACGTTAACACCCACTAATCTGCGTTAGACCCGCGTGGTGATAACGGCCTAATGTCCCTATGGCTATGCTGTGTCAGAAGGCTTTGCTCCTGAAGTGGGACGTTATAGGCTGATGATGTTGATCTGAATAGCGTTGATGAATAGACATAATATTCCATGAATAGTCATGGAATATGGTTAAGCTTAAACTGCGCATTTATATAAACAGCATTACATAATCCTGTGTTTTACTCGAGATGACTGCTTTATTAATGGAACGTGCACATATATATATATATACCTTGCATGTAGTGTGGCCAATTTGTATATTAATGTAGTGATTTCACGGGGTAGTCGAAGGCTCGCTGTTTGTAAACACACACTCATTTATTCATGTCACCTTGTTATTCTCGGTCATTCTTCTAAGAAGGTTCTATGTCTATATACAACTTTTGTATCTTTATGATTGGGGACTAATGATCTAATCTTTATACAAAAGGACTTGTTATCGAGCCTGAGAACAGTAAGCAGATATATACCTGTTTTTTTATTAGGAACTACAAATTGAAGTGAGTATTTGTCATTTATAAGTTTAAATTAAACCTACACTGATTATAGGTGTGATAACGGTTTACCATAATTTTTTCAAGGTTTTGCGTGTTCCGTTTAGTCCGATCATGGAACTTATGTCAAAGATTGTTATAAAGATACCTTTGTTTTGTAACTACAGTATTTATGAAACAAACCCGAAAATGTTATTATAAATGAAGTACCACTTAACTTCAATGTGTTTACTACTATTTGACCATAAAAATAAACGTTTTGCCAAAAAAGTAGCAAACTTGTTTGCGGTCGGCGTCGTTACTTATTTGGAGAAGGTATAAGGCGGTCGTGATTAATGGTGCAAAAACTAATGATTATTATACTTATATGCGTTGTTATGACCAACATTCTGTTTTGATACCTAGCGTTATATATCAAGTAACAAAAACAGTAGCCATTGCATGCGATGCCATCTTCTATGGAAGTGTAAATGGTAGCTAAGCTTATGAATATTTAGAGCATGATTAATATTCTGTTGTTTGTAAAATATAAACAGGGAATCGTAAAAAAATCTATAGTCAATGGGATGCGGGATAATATTTGTTTACAAATTTAAGATTATCAACTATTAGTGTATATATGTATCAATGTATTTGTATATTACATGTGTATATATTTATAAGTATATTATTTATATTTGTGTGTGCATTTTTTTATATGTATATCTAAATTGTGTTAGGATTTGCTTATACCTTACACAAAGGTTGTCTGGAAGAGATCGCTTGTAGCGATGAGGCTGTCTTTTCCAACAGTTTTTTATTAATGTATTGTCTGTTACTGTATATATAATATATAAAAATAAATATACATACATACATATATATATATATACCTATCTGGTGTATGCGAAAGCATGATGCTATTAATTTCTAGTACAACGCAATAATAAAATTTCTCTTTCATTTTGAGTAACAATCAGTGCCGCGATAGCGACAAATGTCTTAGAAATCCAAGTTCTTATAGAAATGAAATTTTCGCGTTGTTTTGTACCAATAGCTGTAATTTGCCTCACTTGTATCGTTATAGCAGAAAGTAGACGGTAAATATTGCAAAACACAATACAGGTAATGGCGATTGCACTTTGATAGATATAACTGTTATTTATTGGGAAATAAGCCTGTTGGCCCGTTCGACCATACGATTGGACCCTTTGATAATATTATTTGAAACGTGATCCAAATAAAAAGAAACGTATGGCAAAAGTTTAAAAACATTATTTTGTGCCCATTTATACAATGAGTGTTTGCTGTCTTGCAACAAATGTTTTTATTGTAAGTAAATAAATAGATATCTGAATTAGCTAAAATTTAAAAACGACGACCCTTTTGTGTAACGGTTGAGACGTCGGCTAACACACCAAGGGTTCGGGGTTCGATCCTCGGGCAGTACTAACATTTCGGTGCATGAATATGTCTGTTTGTATTGGCCTGAGTGATTTCTATGATAATATGTATGTATTTACAAAAAAAGTATATGAATATGTTTATCAGTTGTTTAGTACCCGTTGTACAAGACGATTAATTTGGGCCTAGATAGCGCTGTGTGAATGTTAGTCGATATTCATTTTATTTAAATACTATAAGCAAAAATATTAAACTTGTCATTTTCTGGGTTGGACTTTCGTCGAATGTTAAAGTAAATTACTCAAAGCATTAGTTATAAATAAATTAGATCAGATAGTTGTATAGTTCAAATGTTTATTGAATTTTTCCAAAAAAAGTAAGTACGATATTTAAGGTGCAAAAAGGTAACGTAAAACGCTAAAACAAAAACACATTTTTTATGCAAACAAATCTAAATAATCTGTTTGTCGTACGGAAGTTAAACGTTTTAAATATAATAGACAATAATTGTAAAAGAGCACATAAGGTAAGGTAACGGAATACGTTTGTGGCCTTATAAGAGAAGGTCCCTGAACCAATGTGTTGACAACGATGTTTATTATCTTAGGTTTCAATATTATTTTACTATTTGTTATTCTTACTTTACATTTAGTATAACGTTAACACGTTAGGCCTTTGGTCCCGGCTACTATCTTCGAATGGTAGTCATTAAAAATTAATAAATAAATTAACATCCATCCGCACTGGGTGTAGTCGGCTACGGCACAAACAGTGTGTGTGTGGGATAGCCTATGCCCCGTAGCAGGAAGTTAAAGGCTGATGATGACGTTATTCAGTTAAAAGACGCTTTGAAATCCACATTACACTTCACTACGAACCTTGATCGTGATTTCTCTAATTGTTGTGTCTAAACGACGGTTACCTATTTATTAAAATCTAGCAAGTTCTACGGGAAAGGCAAATTAAATCAATTAACATAAAAAAGTTAATGCATACAGCGTTCACTCTCGATCGACACCATTGTTTGCATAATAAAACCATGGAGTTTTTACAAGAGATCGTTTATCGTGCCAGTAATAAGACCTGAGAAGTAGTAGCATAGAGAAATGCCCGGCACACACGGAACAAGAGCCAATGGATGCATTTGTATTATTTAAATTAGAATAATTATTCATTAATTTGGATTCCTGTGCACCCAGCACAGGAATCCAAATTTATGAATAATTATCCTCAGACGTACACTATTACGACACACAATAAGACAACACAATATAACTTACGAAAACTATTTTAGGGTTACTATTTTTACGCATTTTTTTTTTAATGTTCAGTTAGAGCGATTCAAATGCACTCAAGTTAAATACTAGTTAAATATCCTTTGAAAAGGTTTGCCATGAAAATTTTCAGCACTGCTGATATTGTCAGCTAGTAAATTATAAATGTGAAATTTGGTGATAAAAAAACTGAGCAATAAATAATAAAAAAACGGTCTACTTATATTCCTATGTCACTCTTCTACAGCGGATTTGGATTTGATTATTGCGTATACTTGTATGTCATATCCATGGACCACAAGATCATAGGTGAATATTCACACGGAAGCCGTAGACAATGACGGTCTCGACACTGACAATGATGATATACCCATGCACTTTCCACCCGCCTCTTCCCACAACAAAGCGGCGTGACGCGCAAAAGCGCATTGCAAATGGTAAGGAGATTTATTATATTACAGTCACAAAAACATACAAACTTACACAATTATGATTTAAATTTAATTTTTTTAAACACAGGAAATTATTATTATTTCTTCTTTGTTCCTGGTTCATCTTTAGAGTGTAGTGTAAGTGCCATGGATGAGGACTGCACAGGGCTGTGGAAATCCTTAAGGCAGCGTTTTCCAAGCAGTTTCTGAAAAGAAAAGGTTATATTTTAACTCATCACACTGTGATGAGTTAAAATATAACCTTTTCTTTTGCTCACTACTTTCATTTTGATGTTTGGTGATGAAAAACAATCATTTCTAGATTATCATAGACATTTGCTTTGATATTTTAATAAAGTAAAAAAAAGACCATATTTCGCATCAGGCTTATTGCGGTTTGTAAAACTCACTTCCGACAAAAATAAATTACAACCTGACATTAACTTTGGTAGTTTCCTGGAGACTGCTTTTACAGTCCTAAATTTCATTTTTATTCGAAAAATGACGATTTTGTCGTTTTATTGACTTTTTGCCGATTTTGTCGTTTTGTTGACATTGAAACTAACATAGTTATAAGTAATTCAATGTACTTTACTAACACTTTATGGATCTAGCATGTTCTGAAATAAAGAATTATTATTATTATTATTTAATGTTCACTTTTTACTAAACCTTTAACGTCAAAATAATATGTCATACATAGATGACGTAAATGACAGTGATTGGTGTTTAAATTTACGTTCCGTTCCAAGTAATTTCAATTCGTAATTATTTTTAAAAAACAGCGTAAATTAAAATATAAACCTTACGGTGTCCCTTCTTTTATGTTATTTTAACATTTTAATATCAAAATATTCATTTATATTACATTTGCATGTTCCCTATTATGTATTGTAACTAAACTTAAGTAGACATTTTAGAACCGAAAATAAACATTTGATTCTAATAAAAAAGAAGTAATTCAAGCATCTCGCCAGTTAAAGTTATTATATAAACATGGATTGATATAAAAAGATATAAACAAGTAGTAGTAACTTGACGATTAAAGATTTCACACTAATTAAGTTAAATTAGTCTGTAATCTGGTTGTTAATGTTATAGAACTCGAAGCGGTAGGTTTCAAAGGTACTGCTCCGGCATACGTAGAGATTAATAGCGTTACGTACATTTTTTTGATCTTCTCCCGGAAAGACAGACGTATAAGACATGCTGTACCTACAGGAATGTGGTTGTGGTTATTAGGAAAAGGGTAAGAATGGTAATCCTTTGATTCATGAGACGGTTAATTTTTGTAATCGACTTTTATTAGTCTAAATATTATCTAACCTTTACAATACCTGTTCTGAAATTCTGCTTTAATTTACAATAAATTTTTTAATGGTTAACTTTAACGTCATTTCAAATTAACCATTTGACACAATTTATATAAGTTTAACATTTTCTAAGTAGGTATACTCGTAGATTGACACTTATACCTGTATGTTTGCTTCATTATGCATGAGTTAGTTTAAGACAACCGAACTAAAATAACAAACCTGAGATACTTGATATTAATGTGATAACTCAGTTTAATTAGTAAATACATAGGTGTGGAGTGAGATCAAGTATGCAGTTAAAGTTTATGGATTGAATTTGTAAACCTTTAGAATTTAAACCTTTCACCTGGGTACAAAATTATCAACTATGTGTGTTTGTTTCTCAACATTGCAAGGTTTAACTTTTTATAAATAATACTACTAAATGATTGCATATGCAAAGATTTCCATATACGTCGCTTGTGGTCAGTGGTTGTATTATTTATTGTATACTTATATATTTTTTTTTATGTCGAATGGTTGGTTGCATTCACACGTAGTTTTATTTGCGTTGCACAGTTCCTACTCAGTCATTTTGCTTACGCTGCACAGCCTAAAATTTGATTTGCGCGCGCTTTTTATCGTCTAATATTACCCCATTCTTTTTATTACTGTCTCAATTAATTCTTCACCAACTGCGCTGTCAGACACACTGAGGACAGATTCCTCACTCTACTTACTCGCTTTTACCTTTTGCTTACCTATTTATAAATATAAACCCATTCACAGCTACTATCTTCCTGTAGATACGGTCCTTGTGGGTTTCTATTTTTCTTTTTATGTTACCAAGTGTACAGGACGCTCACCTGATGGTAAGTGACCATGACAGAGCGGCCTTGATGGAGACCAACAACTGATGGATAGTTATTATTCTCCGCCAACGCCGCACTGCGCTCAACACCCGAGACATCAGATCTTAAGTCTCTCATACCCGGTAATTTCACTGGCTTCAGTGCCTCATCCTGAAGCACAGAAGTGCAAACCCTTCTATTTTACGGGACGATATCTGGCACTGCTGTGGTACCTACCTAGACGACTCAGTACCGAATCTACCTAGCCTTTTAAAATAAATACTTGCAATATAATTTGCAATTGAAACTTGAGGTCTTTAAATTTTAGAAATGCTAACAATAACCTAAAAATATACTTATATAAACATAGTTTTATAACCCAGCTTTATAGCCCAAAAACTCAAAATCGAAATATTTTTTATTTATGAGGATCAGAACTTAATCCCGGATTATTGTGACAAAAAAATTAAAAGAAGATGAAAAACCAATCGGACGGATCAATATATAAACATTAATTTCACAATTTATTGGTTTTATGAAACTTAACGCTGTCCATATAATGCTTAGTTATGAAGACTTAACAATATTTACAATTTCTTCGTTACGTTTGATTTGGTGTACCTAATGGTTTAAACGCGAACCAAAGGTTCCGGGTTTTAGATCCGTGTTAGTAAAAACATGTATATGCAAGAACGTGCAATGTATGTAATAAACGTATGCGTCAAAATAATAAGTATGTTTACCGATTCTTAAGTGACCGTGTTTCAAGTCATTTGTTAGTGCTTAGTTTGAAGCTAGACGGCGCTTTTTGCAAGTTTAAGGATACAGAAACGTGTTTATATTATGGGAATATACATATTAACTCCATTATTACCTTGTTCCTCCCAACTAGCATAAAGATGTTACATTCTTTCTAAATAATTTTTGATTAATGAATATTGTCTTTAATAACACACCCAATATTTCAGGTAATTTTAATTTTAAGCAAATATTCGTTTGTTCTTTAGGTATTTGTTGTAAGTGTAATATATTATTGTGATATGTTTTAAGTGATCGTGTATTGTTTTTTTGTGAATAGAACGGGGAAAACCGCTGTCGGTATGTGTTTATTGTAATTAGTTTTTTGTTTGAAGAACTTTTTCTGTCCTGGCGGTCATGGAATCGCAGATAGCGTGTAATTGTAGAAAAAAAACATGCTTGGAATACTTCAAAAACGTATGGCACCTTCTGTTTTGAAAATATTTCAAAGTGGTTTTATTCTAATAGTTTTATTTAAAGCAAATCCTAGCATGATGATCCGCTGGAACCACTGGGTGATGCCTTGAAAATTGAATGTGAGGGCTTAAAAATTCTAGCTTTCTCTGTCTAATGGAAAGGATAGCGGTTGATGGATAGGAGACCGTGGGGACCAAAGCTTCTTCCGCTAAGCGTTGTAACGTACGTTCAGGATAAATTATGCCAAATAAAGATTACCAGATATTATTCGGAACACTTAATTCTTGTCACATTGATTTAACTAGCACAGTCAGCATTTATTTTATTGTTACGTAGGAGTCATAACAATAGTTATGGTATTGGTACCTACCTACTAGAAGCTTGTTTATAGTTGACAGACAGATAATTTTGGAGACAGAGAATGGATGTTGTAATTTTTCATCTATCCATTTGCCAATGCATCGGGTTCCCTAATTTACAGGCGGGCTGTCTGGTTTATTTCTATCGGTATTTTGTAAGCAATCTTTATTGCCTTTGTACACTTGTTGTAACCGCGACAGTGACCTTCTATAGTTTGGTACTTACCGTTCGTGGTCGTGACTGACACTGCTCGTGATCGTGGCGATTTTTGCATGTTCACGCGGTCACCTTTTTTGGCTAATCTATGATATTTTGGCTTTTTGTTCGTGAAATTACTGTTAACTCTACCTATATGTTAAATATAAAATTTCGGCATGCGCATTTCTTGATAACACATTTGAATCATGGCAGCATTTTTATATGTTATATTATGCATGAAAAGTGATTTGTGTAAATGCATTTTAACTTTATGTTTTGTGATCAATGATCATGTTTAGTTTTTTCACATTTACTTCATTCATATATAATTCAAAATAGTGCCCAATAAACGATATATTTTCATTTTAATGAATTTCTAAAGAAAGACAAATTTTGAATCTGAATCTCATTTGAAAAGTGTATGTGAAATGACAATAAAAATAACAGTTTTATGTATACCATACTTAGAAATTTCAAGAAATGCGAGTTTTTATTATTGAAATTGTTTTTTTTTTATTTAATCTAATCGACTTTTTGTGTTGTCAGATTGAGAAGTTACTTTTGCAAAGCGAATTATAGCAAAGCTTTTTAAGCGTATGTTTTTATAAGATCCTTAGTCAAGGTCAACGAATATAACATTACGTGATTTTAATGCATCGTCGCACGGAAATGTTGTCTGGTATGTGTAACGTGTGATTAAATTAAAATAACATTAAAGAAATCAGTCAATGTCGACGATTGTTGCTAGCTATGGGACTTGTTATGGTATAGGTGGCACGTGGTGAGTATCAAAAGCTTATTAATATTATAATTTATTTTTAAAGTACCAAAAATATGATTTCATAAATGTACATTTCTTACGGTATTTGTATTAAACTAGGCTATATCGCTTCTGACATTAAACATTACCAAATCACACATTTTCGTAATGCAACCAGGTACTTAGTAGTTTAAATATCGTTGAATCTTAACGGCTAGATTAATTTTGCACAGCTTTGCATTCACATTTGTACTATTTTTGGATTTTTAAACCGAATCGCCATTATTGTAATGCGTTATTCGTGTTTCTAAACTATGAAAATTATTATATACGAATGGTTTCAGTTTAGTCCCAACTCGTAGCTTGACAGGATTTATGCAATACTATGATTAACTGCACTTAAACAATGCAATATATGGATGCGTCATATATTATACACAATGTTTGCAACTGTTATAATCTGTTAATCATTTACAGCCCTAAATTGTGATTATTAGATCACAATACACCAAATAGAGTATGACATACGGAGGTCATTGTCATACGTTACATGCTCCGTTGATCCAGACCTAACAATGGTTCGACCATTTGATATTATTATTTACATGTTAATGTTCGGCGTTTGCCACTGGGCCAGTGTTTTTCAAACTTCAAAGGCATTGCTATGTGCCAACGTCAACATTGTTTGAACACAAATAAGTTTAGCAAATAAGCAAAAGGCCCTAGAATACAGTTATTAATACATATGCCTTGATTAATTTATTTCAATGTTAGCCTTTGAAAGTTTTACAAATTAAAGTTAATACCAATAAGCATGGATGCAACACTAAAACCTTGTAATTCTTGTGATATTGTAACGTACCTTAAATAATACAATTACACCTTTTCATCATAGCGAATTCCTTAATTAAGTAAAGACATATCTAAAAGATCTAATTAAAATCATTAACATGTTTCCGTCTCAGCTTTGTGGGTATGTTTTAAGCTTAAGTGCAATGTACGCAGATAAATAAAAATCGATAAAATTAGTTTGAGTACCTACTTGAAAGTCATGCAATAAAATTTGAGGTCGTATTATCATTAAAATAAAGATCTGTTAAACTTCTGAAAAACTTTCTCAGTGGTAACAAAACGATAACAGTATATACCATACCATATAGGTAACAAGAAAATAACAATGTACCGTAATTTTGGAAGATGTGTGACAAACAATAAAATGATTTCATATTAACTTGTTGGGAAACATTGGGCGATTCATTCTTCCGAACTTCACAGTATCCATTTAAGGAGAGCTTGATAAAATATATCTTATAATGCTAATTAGCGATCGTTTATATTATGTTAATTGTTTATTGTGTTTATGGCAGGTTTTATGAGGTCGATTTGCCGATTTGTGTGGTTCACATTTGTAATAAAGCACAAGGACGCTCTTGTGGACTTTGCTTTGTAAATTTAAATTATCGAGTTAGTAACAACAATAGTATGTTGATCAAGGAAGAGAATTTATTGGAATCCGCTTGATGTCTATGCTTGATTCAGAGTGTTTTGAATAGGTATATTAAGAATTTAAGCTTTGAGTTAAACGCGAAAATAAACTTTTTATGCAATCAAAGTCACTATATAATACACAGTATATATAAAAAAGCTTTTGAACACTAATATTAATAATACGCAGTGAATGACAGTACTTTCTTAACAGATAAATGTATGCTTTAGTTTCATGTAAGGTTCATATATTTTTTATCGAAAATAATATTATCTAGAAGTTGATTGCTTGAGCATACGATGGTTTGCAGGCGCATTCCACGATTGTGACAAGGTCGACGAAAGTAACAAATTGTTTAGAGAACCTGACACGGCACACTTACCACGAACATGGAATGTGTTGTTCTCGAACACCCGAGATAATATACCCGAGGTAATCAGGTTACCCAGTGGTCTTGTGAGGTGAATGATAGTGAAATTGTGACGAATAGAAACTATGCTACAGTTGTCTACTGTGTATAACGTAAGTAAACTAAGACCGAAATACAACTTTTTGGTCAATTCCATATCGCGCTAATCATTTGACAGCTACCTCAGACAAAATTAAAACTCAACCTGATGCCTGCTGCAGGACCATCGCATTATTTTAAAACGAAACGTTTAGGAGTAGTATATAATATGGGGGTAGTTACGATATCCTTCCGATCCTGTTATAGTTGGCATTTTCGATATTCGGTATTTCGCTATTGTTAAGTTTCAATTTCGTCTGAACTAGCTGTTAAATGAATAAAGCGATATGAAATTGACCAAAAAGTTGAATTTTGATCCAAGTGTAGTTACGATATAGCTGTCAAAATATAGCGCGATCGGCCTGCAGGGGGGTTACCGCCATCTCTTAAAACAGTGTTAAAATAATATTACTTTGTCTTTTCTCATACAAAAATGCTGACGTATCATTATACCAATACTGTTTTAAGAGATGGCGGTTACCCCTCAGGTGTATTATTATGATTGAACTTGACCGCGTCGATGAGATGGGCTGACCCGCGTGATTTACGATCGCAACGTTACAAACGATTGCCGCGTAACTGTTACGTATTGGTATTATAGCAGTGCGTGCCGGGTTGGGGCAATTCAGGCTATTGACCTACGTGAATCATTGTTTGGATTACAGCTACTGCTTTGAAGAGTATCTAATAATCCATTAATCCGTTAAAAACCGGTGGTAAATTCATGAAAAATAACTTCCTTTTGACGATTCAAGTGTCATTCAATGATTTGTTTGAGTAGTTTTTTTTAGTTTGAGCTTAATTTTATGTGTAAATTAACGAATTCATTATTTATTACAAGTAAATATAACAGTTTTTAAGTAGTATTTGAGGCTTTATTGAACTCAAAAAAGTATGAAAACATACATAAAAAACTTAATTTTGGCGGTCTTATCGCAAATACAAACATAACACTTGTAAACAAACTTTAAATCTAAGTATGATGATATCAAAACCACATTTCTTATTGTGTTTTTATTATTTTTTACATTAACGAATTACCTATGTTAAGCTTTGCTTGTATCTTTGTATTTATAAATCTAACAATCATAAGATCGCATCACAGTTATATTAATTACTTGTACATATTTACTTAGATACTTCAAATTTGATTAAAAAAGTAAAATTACCTGGTATAAGAGACCTAACATCCGTTGTCTCGGGTGACGGTCGCAGTGCGGCATTGATGATGAATAATAACTGTTAATCAGTTGTTGGTCTCAATCAATGCCGGTCTGTCATGTTCAGGCATATCACTTACCATCAGTTGAGTGTCTTGACCGTCCTTTACACTTTGTAAAAAAAAACTCAACTTGAAAATGAAATAGTTTCAGATTCGCCTATATTTTGTGGTAATAATGTATACATTATGCAATTCTCATTGTGCTGTCTCAGTTATTGTACCAACTTTTTTACACCAAGGTTCTTTTCCTTTGAGCGAAACCAAAACATTGCACATTTATGAGCAATTGGGCAACTCCATGATAATTTGTGGTCAAGGTCTCCATTTGGTTAGCTTATACAGGATACATTATAACAATTTCGTGTGTCGGTTGTGAAGGAAAAGTTTGTTTGTATATCAGCACCTAAGTGTGTGATTTACGAGCTGAGAACGTGATTGCGTACAGGAAAAAACTTATCAGAATGACCATGAAAAGGCCCGTCCTTTTTAAGTGGTAAATTAAATGGAATGTAAGTTTATTAATTTAAATCATTTAATGACATTAACAAATGATGGTGTCTGCACACAATTTTAGTCGTAAGTTTTTGGCACCTACGACTAATCTGTGTGTTCAGATGCCGTCAGAAACATTTCGGTAAGATAGGGCTGGTGTCTTTTACGAAAATGGGATATTACTATTTAAAGGGCCGGTAACGCATCCTTTATTATTGCCAATGTAATTGGCCAGCTTTGTTATTTAACTCGTCTGCCCATACAAATATATAACTTATTATTTAATATTACTTAGAATGCGGATCACTAAATGGCTGCTGTCACTTAAAGTAGATTTTAGATACTTAAATGTGACATCAATAAAACAAAAATACCAACAAAGTCATGTGTGTAACTTTTGTGTCTTTTTTTTCGAACTACTGCTGTTGGCTGTAGATGGGCTCTACAGCTTCACCGGGCGATTGGCGAGCGCAGATGTCTCTTAGCCTTAAAAATTAACACGACTCTAAGGGGTGGGACTCGAACCTCTGTTTAGGGCGTTGCGGGGAGGACTAGATAGCCTAGTATATGTTTGGGGAGAAAAGCGGCCCGGCACACGCCGGTAACGTGAACATGGGCTGCTTCCAATCAGTGATTAGACGACGTATAAGGCAAGGAGCTTTTATGCATATTCATTAGCACTTATTATTTTACAGTTTTATGGACTATGATCTAATTTGGAGTTTGTAAAATTTTAACGAGAAACCAATTTGGGCAAACCAAGTTTTTGAGTGGTTTCATAAATAATATTTCGCTTTGTTTTGATATTTAAAGGTTATATAGTTAAGTCATGCTTTGTTTACATTAATATTGGTATTTTGATACCTATCTTATATCAAAACAATGGGAACACGTTTGTTGTTATTACACAGCTCTTAAATCGACCTGAATTAGAAAAGTGCTTTATTTATATAAAAATGAAAAAAAAATTAAAACTGCAATTGTATTATGGGGCACTCGAGCAAACAGCTCAACTGATGGTTTGTCTAGTCTTTTAAATGGGCATTGGTTTCTTTTGATGTACGCCAACATGATCGCTTAGAAAATCAAACGGTAACTGATTGCATACTGGTTCATTGCATTTAAATGTCAATCAATACTTTGTATTTTAGTTTAGGCAGTTAAGTGAATACATCGCGATAGCATCCAAACGGTTGGCCAATCGGTCGGCCACTCGGATGCGCGCGCGCAAGCACGCCCTGAACTTGACCGATGCGCCGGCGCACCGGTCAGCCTTCTAAGCGATTTAGAAACGTCTGCCGACGGCCGGTCAATGCGCTTGATCTTTAACGGACCTCACGTAGATACCGTCGTACGTAATCAAATAGTTGTACAACCTTTTACATGCGAGATGTGCGAAGATTACGGATGAGATTTTAACCGTTTGAATTGATGTAACTGGTAACCGAGAGGTGTGGGCTTTGAATGTACAAGTATGTGTTATCAAATTATTGTATATTGGAGTGGCCGATATAATACCTATTTAATTGAGTGTAAACCACTGTTCAGGTTAAGTTAGTAAATGTTGATGTATATAGAATGTTCGGGAACTTACTACATTTAGGCGTATAGTCAGGTATGGTAATGAGATCAAATATGTTGAATGTGACAAAGTCAGAAAAAAAAGGCGCGCAAAAAATAAACCTACATTCATGACTAGTGTTGGAATGCTATGGAATTCTTTGGAAAACCCCAGACAATTATTTACAGCAAAATATGCTTTATGTTATGATACATTCGCAAGGCGGGTGCAACATTTCGAAAAACTGGCTTGGCTGCAAACATTAGTATGAAAACCTGCCTAAAAACCTAATTTCTTCCTATCAGGTTTTGTTTATAAGTTTCTAAAAAAAAAGTTGTATATATGGCCGTCCATAGTTTGAACCAATTAATATATTATTATGTAGGTATATAGGCTAGTGAACTGTTCCTTTTTAATGCTAGATTGATTGACGAGCAAAAACCTCCGATAAACAATAAATTTTTTATTGTTCTCCCGCATTACCATTCGAGCGAATATAAGATACCTTAAGATAGAAAATCGGTTTGTGTAGACGTTTATAGCAATACTTGGACCGTCTACGATATAAAAAAGTGTCAAAATAACAGTATAGTACTACAATTATAGACGTTCCCTAACTATATGGTTGAACATTTTTGACCCTTGTATGTGACTTTGGTGCACTGCGTATTAGTAGCTTGGAAGGTCGCAGTGTTCGATTTTCAGCAAGATGCTCCACGGTCTTGAGACCTGAAAGAATTTAGTTAGGGTGAACATTTGATTTCATACCATTAGCTGTTATTCATATAATAAATAATCACTACATAGTAAAACGAAGTAGCTTTTTATGTCCCTATGTGCGCTTAAATCTTTAAAAATACGCAACGGTTTTTGATGAGGTTTCTTGTAATAGATAGAGTGATAGAAGAGGAAGGTTTATATGTATAAAAGCACCCATAAAATAGTGGAGAAATACTGTTATTTTTGTTTGCTGCGGTACCGGCCAGCTTTCGCAGCGGGAGCGTGCCTATTATCAGCATTGCACCTGCGCGAAGCCGGGGCGGGTCGCTAATATATAATAACTAAAATAAGCCGACGATTTATACAATATACATACCTGCAGTGGGCCAGAACACATGTGAAAGCGTCGCACAAGTGCAAATAGTTAATCCCGAGCTGAATGAGCCGTGTGACAAGCGACAAGTTACACCTGTCCGCGATGACATCTCACTAATTGCAGTAACGAAACGCCCTCTTGACAAATGGGCCGGGCACTCCTGCGCAGTAGGTATTTACGAGCTTTCCGAACTCGTGTTACATGGAATCATTGGTAGATTTAAAATATCCTTTCTTTCACTTTACCAATTGAATGCCGGGAATCCAGACATCATAGAAAATGAAAAATAAATATAAAATAAATTTTATTTTCCGTTGTCCCTCCGCGATAGTCATCGAGCAGATGGTATAGTGTGTGGTGACGGCAGATTAGGCCCCACAAGTAATGTTCGAGGACAAAACATTTTTCAGAGAACTTCTCTCAGTTCTCTCAATACACGTTATTTTTATTAAGTGCAGACGTCGACTTTTTACTAGGTGGTAGACTCGATACCGAGTCGTTTAGATAGGTACCACCGCAGTGGTACCTACCTGAAGTACAGTCAGATAGCGGCCCGTGAAATGAGAGTGCTAGTCACTTTGTGTTTCGGGATGAGTGTACTGCACCTAGCTAGTAAAATTACCAGTAGACTTAACGTCTAGTGTCTCGGGTGACGCGCGCAGTGCGACATTGATGGAGAATAATAACTCTCTACCAGTTGTTGGTCTCTTTCAGTGCCGTTTTGTCATGTTCAGGTGTATCACTTACCATCAGATGAGCGGCCTGACCGTCCTGTTCACTTTGTTACATAAGAAAACGTGCCAAGAATGGAGATCATAGCAAAACATCTCACTAAAGTATGTTGCAGCGAATGTGGTTATGTGTGAATTTAAGCGATGGGACATAACTTCGTTGAGCATTTAAGTGAAACCTAAAGTAGAAATGGTTTCCGCGAATAATTACTATTAAAACTTAAAGCATAAATACGTATTAAAGTGTGAAATTACGCGAGTTACTTTCTAGACAGATTTATAACTTCCTCCGGATAATACTGTTAAAGATTCTATTACAAAGTCTTCCAAAGAATACTTTTTTAAGCTTTTAAATATGTGTGACGAGGTTCTTATTTAAATAAAAATACCAAATATGAAAACAAAACGTCCACGAAAAACAGTGTATTGTTATTACTATATCATGCATTAACATGTTTAGTGTGTACAATAAAAAATGTTCTTTCCTGCTGCCCAAATTATCTTCAGGCTATTTGCCATTAGTTGCGATTTTTACCTGTGATTTATAAGATTCTCCTAGGATTTTCGATTTAATGACGTGGAACCTAATTAGCTTTAGAACTTGGCATTCAAACGCATATATAATTTGTCAGTTGATAATTTTGGATTTTGAATAACATTTTCACGGTTAAAATAAATACCACATCGAAAGCACGTGCAAATACATAAAATATATTGCAATACATGTTTATAAGTGGTTTATGCATATTTTTACGTAGCGCGATTATTTTTAAAATGAAGTTAATAATAAAGTTTTATGTGCCCTCGTTGTTTATAGCAGCAACATTCCTTATTTTCACTGGAACTAGTTTTTTTAGTATATTTCTGGCAATTTCATCATCGCTCGCAGATCCAAACTGTTCGAATAAAATTATTGTACGGTAGACAATGCACACTACTTAGAGACATAAAAGATATCATCATCTCATTAAGCATCAATTAATTTACATGAATTGAAATACAAAATATCATAAAGTGTTTAGTTACATTAAAATCTTACTCACGTATACAGCATGGTTAAATCGAGTCGAAACCATGCTTGTGTATAGCCAAAAGGTACTTATACATAACGGTATGTTATGCAGATACAAAACGTAAAAAGAAGAAATTGTATCAATAAATTATAAGTAAGAGAGAATACTCTACACCTGCCACCTAAATGACAACTATTTAGAAACGAAATATTTAAAAACGAAAACATCCATTTCCATGGGGAATTTTTAATTTAATTATAAAGGTAATATTAGTAAGATTTGTTCCGTAAAAGTTGAATGTTGGTGCTCCTAATATACCCCTCTTATAATATTATGCCCACACATAATGATATATTTAAGTTTCACCAAGTTTGACAGCTTAAACTTTCAGTAGTATCAGTATCTATTTATAAACAATTAGGAAACCCAGCAGTGACGGTTTGACAAATGACAAGTTCTTTGTGTGAACGACGCGAGTTAATTACATGTCTTAGACATATAGATATAGTATATACAAGATACACAAAGGCGGCTTAGAGGCATGACAAAATATTGAAGTAAATATGTGTTGGTGAATGTCTATGTGTAAGTTCCAAATAGTGTTGTCCACGCCAAAAGTTCTTATTATCGATTATGATGTAAATCAACGGGCGGTCTCTTTTCGTACAGAAACCAAGAAAATCATGGGTATTTTAATCCAGATGAATCTGAATCATCAGCAAACCTATAATTGTTTACAACTTATAACGACGGTGACCGATGGTGGCCAGTACTTAGTTACTTTGAGCTAATATCTGCGATACCTCCTGAGCTCGGAGGAACTGAGATATTAATTTAAATTAAATGCTGTGAAGGGCAATTTGTTTCAAATGAAATACTCGTGATAAATAACATATTTATTTGCATAGGGATTAATACTATGTTTATGAAAACACCTTCGCAAATAATGCATTATTTTAGATAAATTTAAGAAGTTATTGTGAGCTAACCTTTAAATATGACATTGTGTCATGCTGTCACGGTCTTTTTTAGAACTCTCATACACGACTTTTGCGAAACTTTAACCGTTTTCACAGCGCACGCAGCGGAAAGCTCTATGTAGGAAAAATGTTCAATCATTCTTTATTACTGCTCCACTACTATTGTTTTAGTACAACCCATATTCTTTATCGATAAATAAGAAATCTAAAACTGAAATATTTTTTCTAATTGGTCCAGTATTTCCTGAGATAAGTAAGTTTAAACAAACAAACTCTTCAGCTTTATAATATCAGTATAGATACAGTAAATTAATTAACTCAATACTTTTATATTATTTTATTTATTACCTTCTCAATATAACACTTTTGAGATGTGTTCGTATCGTTTCCTTGCTTAATTTACAATTCATTTACGTGTTTAATTCTAAGATAAGCATAGTTTCTATTAAGAGTTTAATCTGGTCTATTTTAAGTCCGCATTCATTTTTCCATCAATGCTGAACTGGTGGAAACCTGAAAAAAACGAAATTTATTTACCAATATGTATGTTTTATATCGATTGTAATGACGTCACCGCTTTGTCAAGCACTAGCGTAAACAAACAATTTGCTATTTTATACATTATTTTCGCGAATTTAAATAAAAAGCACTATTTATACTCAAATATATAAATGGAAATAAAAATTATATTGAAAACTTATATTTATAAGCCAATTTCTAGCTGAAATTAGGTAAAAAATGGTTCGTAAAATTCCAATGATAAAATCGTATTTACCAGTAAATGTTATTAATTCGGATTATTTCGCCTAGTAGCGTTGCATCCAGGTACAGCACACGACACCATAATTGTATTAAGTAATAATTACAATATTAATAGAATAATTAGCAATAATATTTACATTTTCACTGACACTGACAACATACCGGGCCGCTTTGGGCTCTTAGTCGCGAAAAACATAACATATTTCTATATTTTCTCTGTCTCTTTTTCTCTCGGGCGTTAGAATTGATTAAGGACCTCTCACTTCCACACTTTGTGTATCTTGTAAGCGAAGTGCGCTAATACTAAATCTATGGTCTTAGATCACACTCTCACCTTCACTGAACCATCGTTGCTGTGTGGCTTATTATAAGCATCCGCTCCCCGAAATCATCATTAAAATAATAATAACATTTACAATAGTATCGCAATCAAGTATTTAACCGTAATTTTGTGAGGCAATACTAAAAACACCATAACTAAAGTGAATCGTTTACTCTTTTTAGTGTATTCTAAAATATTCTTATTAAAATAAATCTTCTACAAAAAAAAAGGTGGTAGACTCGATACTGAGTCGTCTAGATAGGTACCACTACAGTGTCATATATCGTCCCTCGAAACAGGAATATTATGCACTTTTGTGTTTCTAAATAAGTGCACTGTAGCTAGTTAAATTACCGGGTAATAGTCACCTAATATCTATTGTCTCGGGTGACGGGCGCAGAGCGGCTTTTAGGGGGACTAAGGACAACTGTCTATCACTTGTTGGTCTCAATCAATGTCGCTCTTTTATAGTTAGGCGTATCACTTACCAATCGGGTGAGCGTCCTGACCGTTCTGTACACTTATAACATAAAAAAACTTTATTTATATTTTTCATGAATCTACCACCATATAAGATGACTTCAATATAAACAGAATAGATGATGGAGAATGATGACTTCTTTTACTTGCACACTCTCACATATCTTCAAAACGATTTGTTTCATTATAAATGTGCAGACTTGTACATATGTCACCGTCATGTGTCTCCAGAGATCCATTGTTGCAGTGAAAGTCAAACAATTTCACTTTTATTCATCAGACACCCTTTGAAAACGAACAATGGTTATTGGAATTTCACTACGTTATGGATAACTGTTCTGCGGTGGTGTGTGTGGTGTTGTTATTAAGTCATCAGCACGAGGTGATTTGTGTCAGCTGAATTACGGCATTTTATGGCTTGACACGATGGTATAAAAAGCTGAGATATTATTTGTGTCATTGCCTGTAGTTTTCTCTAAAAAATAACATTTTGACAAATACACGACGGATGTTGGTTAAAAGTACCAATCTTCAAATAGAAGTGATTTTTCTCTACTATTTAATTCGCGATACTCGTGTTATTAATGATTATTGGTTTGACGATAAGACATACAAAAATAATATATAATGCTCTAATTTTAAACCATATGGTACGTGAAAAAAAAAACCACATGATTAGATAAAAGTTTATCAAATGAAACTTGTCAAAGCGCAGGACCGAGTGTCTTTACAAGGTATATTACGAGACCCTTCACTCGACACTGTCTCGGCGACCCTGACTGATATGCATCGAACTGCGGTTCGAGTTCGCCGGACCACGTACGTTGATGGCTTACTTTGACATACATTATCATTTGTGTCAGCTATTCACAGGGAGCACGAGCCTAACACAAGCATTTCTTTGTACCAGACCACAGTGAAGCAATCGACAATGTTGTATCTCTGCAGGGGCAAGGCTTCGTACTAATCAAGATTGCGATAATGTTTTAGTGAATAACAATGGTACCTGCACATTCTTTTTTAATAGGTATTTTGTTGACCAAGGAGACTTTTAATGCAGGATAAGATAGAGGTCAGTTTACTTCGCGACAGAACACCAATAAGAGCAGTCGGATAAAATAATGAACAAGCCACTGAATAAATGTACGAGTGGGGACTAATCCTTAGAACGACAGTGACACCTAAAGGCGTCAGAAAAGGGTCAATAAGCGATGTTTGGTGTCGTATTGTAATACTACACTATTGGCAACAAAGTCCCACATGCTGACGACAATTATCATGTCTTAACCATCACTAGATCAAAACAAAAATGGTGGATAATAATAGCATTTTTCCTTAAACAATATATTTTTTTCCCACTATCACCAGACCACCAGTGAACCCAAAGTGATACTTCTAAGTGTCAATGACTTACAGGTTGGGTTGTCTGCTTTCTTGCAAACTTATTTCATAAAAGAAAAAACTAGCACGTATTACTAATCCATTATAATGGTGGTTAGCGAAATTAATATAACTGGTGTATGAAAGGGACATCCGCATGGACACATTTTGTCATATAAATCGTATAAATCGGTCCAACTACCCAAAGCGATAAAGTCAAAAAAATTTTTCGAAACTTCTCTGTTGTAATATTTAAACGCCATCCTTTCGCTTTTTCAAATAAATGAAATCAGAACGTTAAAAAGGGATTAAATTTTCCTCTTCTTTATTTATGTTAATATTGATTTTTGCATACATACACGTAAGTATATTACAGATTGCTTGTGTTACGTTTACAAAAAAAAACCCGATATTATGCCTTTAAAAGAACGCTATCGGTAAATCCACATTTTCAAACGATCGTTTAAGGGAATAGTTCGTATGGATGAATGTATCTAGAAATACAAAGCTCACATTACATCTGACTTTGTCACTGCAAAATCGTCATGTTACTCTGAAGAATTCCTATCCATATACGGCTTACATGATGTAAGAACTGAGGCACCTGAGAAATAGGGCACCGTTTGCAGCTCGCACGTGAGTTTTAGTTGAAATATTTGCCCACACATCAAGGTTGAGCGCGAGTCGTTGACACAGTGAGCCCAAGTTAGAAATCGTGACATGTGCCGCTCCAACGTTGCGGTACCTTTTCATCGACCCGCAATAATTTCGGCGCCATGTGATTTGCGTATAAACAGAGCCCACTTTTGAGACAAATCGTTGCCAATTTTGCGCAAGATTTCACGAAAATTCTCCTCTTTAAACTGAATACACAAATGTCGAATGATGCGATGGGAATAATCAATTACTCGTATTGATTTAAATATTGATCGATACATCGCGATTTCGAAATTGCTGCGATTACTTGAAATTTAGCCAAAAAAATTACATTGCCTTCTAACAGAATATCATTGCTTTTACGTGATAGAGTTTTTGCTTTCACAGACAATTCAAGTCGAATACTTAAGCAGTAAATCTATAAATCCAAGGTGTATGTGACCCTGAAGCTCTTTTAAGTTTCATTGTGTGCCGAAAACTGTACCAGCGCATTTAAATGATAAATCGATAACTATTATGTACGCCCAGATAAACGTATTAATAACTATTTCGGTATGTCGGAACGCGGATTCAGTCGGATCGTTTGTTACTATTGTTTCTGCGTGAACTATGAATTGAACTGAATAATTTACACGTGCATGCAAGGAATTAATGCGGTTAACTTATTGTAGGGTACGGACAACGAAGATTAGTCAGAGGTGTGCACTAGTCTCGCTGCATGAATCACAGCGGGACCGCGTTGCGCGCGCGCAAGGTTGCGAAAGCTTGGCCTTTGTCGTGCCATGGTGGCGCTTTAATTAATGTTTATATGTACCCCTGGCTGGTATTGTTTTATACGTATCGGGTATTTATTAGTAGCGGACTTACGGACATTGGTGTGGTATTATCATATTTTTATACATTTTATTAGGCTATGTTCGCATTTTATATGTAAATGATGAATTAAGCACAAGAATCTAAACCATGGCATGTACAAGCTTGTACACCTTAGGTTTTTTTTAGCAGCGGTGGTTGTATTTTTATTTCCTTGGCGACCATAACACGACGACGACTAACAAATGCAATGCTTAACCCATATCTTTGCTTCGTACTAAGATTGACTCTACGATTTCTACCTAGCTATCAAATGTGCCTTAGAAGTAGTCGAACCCGTCTGACTAAGCTAACAAATAACTGGCGAATGGCAAGGTGGAATGAGAGGGCTTAGAGTCAAATGCCTAGCTGTGGGGGATAAATGAGTGCTAACAACCGATAAAGACTGGATTGCTGAGTAAAGTGGGCGTCGAAGATCATTGGACCTCGGAAACTTGTATCCATTTGTGTTGTGTTTTGACTTGTAAGTCGAACAACTAAAGCGATGGCCTGTCGGATGGGTGAACGTTAAATAATACCTAAAGTACCGTTGAAATTTACCCAATACTTTAACGGTTTGTATTTAAAACATAGATAAGACAAAGGAAACAATTTAATTCGTTTAGGTAATGAGAGGGTAGGCGAGATGGTAATTCGGTGACTGTCTTCAAGCTAGTAATACCATCCATTGCCCAGCTACAGTGGTGTGCACTCAATATACGCAAATAAGCAGTGCATACCCAGTGCGTCCAGGCAACCCGGAAAATCGCCTACATATTCCCACTTATTCTCTTATTTTCCTCTACAGATTTGAAACCATTGGCGATCTGCTGTCATTAACAGCACTCGATTTGCCAAAAATATAAATATTTTTTTGTTTTTGCGATTAGTGTCACTCATTTAGCATACCCTACTCATAATTTCTGTGCACGCCCCTGCCCAGCTATACCTTCATTGGAATCTGATACAGTTTGGCTGAGAACAAAGCGAATACTTTCATTCAGATCCACAGTTAGGCAAGGTTGTTGGGCCAGCACATGCTCATGTTGAGGGTGTGGCATCCACTTCCTAGTACACGACTTGCCATTGTTCTCCCCAAGTGTTTGGAAATTGGCAAGCTTTGTTCATGATTTGCTAAATATTTGTTAGTTACGTGGTGTGGTAGCTATAAAAAACTAAAGAATTTATTTTGTTTATAAATATGGAATTGTAAAGTTCTGAGTTTATAACGTTTCGTGAAAAGGTTATTAAGAAAAGGTAATATTGACCGGTGGTGAGATTAGCTTGGGTTTTGGAAAATGAGAGACTGGATACAATTATACTCAAATTTGATTATCAATAAGTTATATAATTCAAAGTCAAATTTTTAGTTAAATATTTCATTATAAAGTCTAGATGATTTTTCAAAGCAGATTAATAGATCTTGCCAATTAATCTACACTAGATCTACCTGGGGCTTAGAATAAAAGATAAACCGGATCAGTGTTATCGAACTAATGGACATTAATTATGAATGATATATGATTAAGATAAAACATAGTTTTAAATTTATAATTTTAAAAATATATTTTAATTAAAATTACGTCATATTTATATATTTGCCGTGGAAAAGAGGACTGAGGTATCTGGCGTAAAATAGGGGAAATAAGTAAACTGCGATGTAAGTGAGAGATAGTGAGAAACGGTCAAGATTTCCCACTTTTCTCCAACCATAGCAGTTATTGATATATCAGTTAGCAAGTGCAACTGTGACCTCCCTGTGCTACATTATTGGCTTCGTTATAGCTTAATTATTTCTTCTATAGAAGAAGTCGTATAGACAAAAATGTGCATGTTTTAAATTCCTTCGTTTATATTGTGTTCTAGGAAAGATATATCTATCAGTTAGTTAGAATAGAATTCAAGATTTCAAATGATACTTGACGAAGTTTCCTGAATTGATCATATAAAAATATGGATGCATCCATATGAGCACTTAATCTATCACCTACTACTACTACTAGGTATGTACTTGTAATAACGGAACTTGGTTCCAACACTTGTATTTTATCGATCACATGTCAATGTCAGTATGCCATAACAATAGAATATTCAGAGTGTTTTAATATCAGTGCTCGTTTCCGATTCGGAAGTCTATCTTGTCAATGTAATGACATAATTAAGTGATCAGGTCGTTTGACTATTGTGTAACCTTACAAATAAAAAAAGTATATTTGGTACTTCATAGTTGGCTTTTAGCTGTGCTTTAAATCAAAGACTTATTAAATAACTAGTCCTGCTTTAGACAGTATGGCTTATATGATATTATTGTTGAATAATATCTTCTTGAAAATTAGGTGTAGAATATAGGTATTAAATTCAAAGCTAGCTAGTCCCAGTCGTCCACATACTCCCAGGATCCGTAGACAATAGTTTGCGTTAGGCAATGTCTATCTATAGTGAGAATTAATCAATACTTCGGCTTGCCGTTTTGTAACAGTTTGTTTCGTTGGTAGACAAAGTACCTACTTATTATTAAGGGATTTTAGTATGTATAGGTGTGCTGTTAATGTTCCGAAATTACAAAAATGTTATATTTTCCGAGATTGTAAAAAATACTTATGAATTGCCAATAAAAACATCTTCTCTGTGAAAGTTTAAAACTAACGCCTGACATTTGATATATTATATTTACTGTAAAGTGACATTTCCAAATAGCTTTAGTTTTGACCTGTATCTTTAAAATACCGGAGCCTGGCTAATTACTCTACAATAGTTATTAAGGTACAAGCTTTTTGAAAAAAAAAAGCCTTTGTAATTTCATAAAACATATGGATTTATAAGCACAATGTTTATCTTAAAATTTTACCACCGCTATTAGAGTAAGCAATTAAATGCAAGTGGGGAATCGAAGAAGTGCAGAACTGGCAGCGCGCTGGCATTTAAGTGCAATTAACATAAGTGCAGCGGACCGTGGCGCGACCTTGCAAGGTCGCCGGCGCGTGCGCATCGCGTTGCGTGGGGCGTCTCTACAAAAACTAGCTCTGCTTACGTTACGACACACGCTTGTGTTAGATACGTATGAACTGTGTTTTTTTTTGTATACTTGATTAATATGTTTATATAACAACATGGTTAATTGATACTTATTGAAAAATAAACGCTGCTGAGTATCGATTTGTACCTGTCACATTTATAAAAGTTTGATAAAAAGTTGTTTACGTTTGCTTTAGATGCTTACCGTCACGCCTTTTCTCATAGGGGCAATGATATGTTTCAATGTTTTATTATTCTTAACTTGTTATTGGACAAATGTATGTGTTTAACCTAAGTTATTTTATGCTTTGTGAGAAAGTATTAGCAGGTTGTCCTTAAAAAGGACTTTGAAGAATAATTTGAAATGTGTACGAATATGTATGTAACTACTTATATTCTAACCTAGGAACCATAAATAAGTGGAAGGATGACTAAATAATAACTGCATTGCATATCTTCATTCCTTTTTCCTTAACGTATTTAATAGTGGGTGAGAAAGAGACATGTGTTCGAGTCGTTTCATTATCTGGTATGTTGTCACAACTTGATTTGATTGATGAATTTGCTAGTGAAAGGAATGAATTATTATATTTTATCGATAGTTATGGTATCTGAAAATATTGATAATGAGTTAGCGAAGGTACTAAATATTTGGCTTTCGACATGGAGTCGTGGATTGAATTCTCACGGGATTACTATTATGTAAACTTTGATGGCGTCCTTCTCGAGGTTGTGCAAGAATATGTTTCCTTAGACCAAACTTACCAACTTAGCCGTAAAAACTTCGTGAGGGAAGCGAGGAGCACTTCAACTTGCTGATCCGGCGGGCTATGTCGGTAACTTTAGTTCTCTACGGATTAAATCATTTCTAATCTCATCCCTAAGAGAGACCCCGAGTATACCTCGCTCCATTGCGAGTTGAGTGACTTTGAACTTGTGAACCAATCCCGCAGTCAGTGTCCATTTTTCAGCTGCGTATATAGTACGGGTAGACGCATTGCTCAAGACTTTTGTCATTAATACCCCACACGATTGGGAACGATGAAAAAAAATTTAATGTTCCGTTCAATGTATGGAGAGCCCAAAATGTACAAATTGTACAATTGTACATACATCCGTCGCTTGTCCTTCTAATACACGAAGATATCTTTGGGGCATAGCAGATGGAATACATTGAATGTGTCCATGTTCAGAAGTCTGAATTTATTTTTACATAATTTATGAGGTTAGGTTAGGTCAGGTAAAATATTGTGCAAATTGTACATACTTTTGCACTATTTCCTTGCCATTGTACAACAGATGCTGCACTGTGAATGTATCCTCGATCTGAACTCTGAAAAATTTATACATTGGAAAGGTTTCGTTTTTGTGTTGATTATATTAATAGGCAGATAATTAAAATTGGTTCAGCTTCGGACAAATTTAATGAAGGCACAGCATCAAATTTTAATCTCCTTTTTAAAGAAAATTCATTTTGCAAATAATTGTCGGGACAGAAGTGCTTAGAACAGATCCTGCTGTGTGGCTTCCAGTTCCAGTCAGGTCTCCCGACTCGTCTTATCCATTCTTGTTTCATATTTCATTCTTTGGGAAACTGTAATATTATAATAACCTTAATATATCTGCTGATGTTGCTTCGCTGGAAAGCCTAACTCATATCGATATGTAAAAGCCACATCACTAGTTGAAATGTTTACCTAGAAAATTTAATTGGGATTTTTTGAGAAAAAGTAGACAAATACTGTTTTGGCTTTTATTTGAAAAGTACAACTATAAGTAAGAAACATTTATATCATAGTTTACACACATTTCCTGATTTATTTAATATAAATTTAATCAAAAACTCACGAATGAAAGTGAATCTTTTCACCACTGATTTGTTTCCTTCCTGAATGTGAAAAACAACCGTCAATAACACAACACATGTTTTTATAATCTAAAACACTTCAATAAGAACGAGTTTTAGTAGATAAATCACTATCTGAGGCAATCTGAGTGCAAATTACACAGAAAATATTTTTCTTATAATCAGGAGCCGCCAAACCACTGACAGTACTATAATCCGGCCATGTGAGCAAGGTGTCAAACTGTTTTAACAATCTTTAACAATGTACGTCAAAATGAGATTTTGAATTTGGTAGTATGTGAATGAGTCCAATGACATAACAGATGTGACGACCTGCTAATTATGAGAACAATGATCAGTTTGCTGTCTCATTTTCGCCTACGCAAAATCGTGTAGGGAGTGAGAGCATCAGGTATAAGTTTTAATCGCTATTTTAACCCGGATTCTATGCTGTAGTTCTAATTCTATGATTCTAACGATGCTAAGAACCTACCCTATATAATGGTTCGCTTCATTCACTGTTATCTGATACCAAAAATGCTTCGTGCCATAAAAATTAAATGCGAACAATAATATTGACCCAGAACATAAATTTTGTTTCAAGTTTAATATTTTACTTTTGGTTACTTACTCTAGTGGTAAGTTTTGCAAAGATTCCCGGATGTTTGGGTAAGTATTCGAAACAAAATTTTGTTACATCCATAAATAGTATTTTTCTGACCTTTACCTGCCCGAAGCTTATGAATAATACAATCCTATGTTGTGGTAGCACTGACGAAGATTTGATCATATTAATGTTGTTTTTGTTTGTGTTCTTTTTATGATAAATTGTTTGATGTCGCTTTTCGTGAGTATATTACATCTATAAGACGAGTTACGTATTGATTGATGAATTGCGGTTTGTTTGTGTTATAACACCTTTTTTAAATACTAGCTTTTGCCCGCGGTTTCACTCGCATTAAGAATGCAAAGCCCGATCGGTTTAAAATTCACAAGGTTTCAAAAGGCCAAACCACTGAAGCGCTTTTTTTTTTTCAAAGCATCAAAACTCATATTTTTAGTTTAGTATTTTAATCTTTTTATATATATTTTTGTATATTTTTGACGTTCATAAGTGCTTTTGTAAGCCTAATTTGAAATAAATGTTTTTGACTTTGACTTCATACAAAGTTTTATTCCCTATTATATCACTATAATATAAATTAATCAAAATCCTTTTTAACGGATGTCGACGTCATAATATCTACTGCATGCCAAATTTCGTGGTGGTTTGAGCTGAGCTTTGATAGATCACTATTTCAGTCAGACTGTCACCTTTGAGTTATATATTTGGATATTATATATTATAAATAAATCAAAATCCTTTCATAGCGGATGTCTCTTCATAAATCTATGTACGCCAAGTTGCAGCCTCTCCGTCCAGTGTTTGGGCTGTGCGGTCATAAATCACATGTGAGTCAGTCAGTCACCTTTGAGTTTATACCTATATTAAGATTTATTTATCTGATATTTTAATCACACCATGAACTCTCACATGAATATCGCTTATTGTAACGTGAGTAATCGTCTGCATCGAAACAAGTTATATGTGGTGGTTTGTAATTGGGACGCGTTCGGTTAGATAACAAGCAAATACAAGAAACTAGAGTAGTATACGAACGTGCCTGTTCCACGTTGTGTTTAACGAACTTATCGTTTGTTTTGCTTGTATGTAATTGGTGCGTGTCCTATACCTGTTTATTGGTAGACATTCATGGCAATTTTACCGTAACCATAACGTGAGTTATGTAAAGTAATGCTGGCGATTAACCTTTGAATAAATGTACGGGTGTTTCGACTTGATACAGTTTTGTACGGCCATATATTTATGAACCTAGCAAGTCCACAGTCTAACTTGGTGTAGGCAGCAATTGTTGCGTATAAAACACCCGAATCCCAAAAACTTCTTAGGTGCTATCGCTAATTTAGGACTTCTAAAGTTAAGTATTTCACTTTTGGTTACTTGCTCTAGTGGTAAGTTTTGCAAAGATTCCCGAATGTTTGGTTGGTATTCGAAACAAAACTTTGTAACATCCATAAATTGTAATTTGGTGACCTTTTTTTGGTGTCAGCAACATTGTATTTAATTCATCGGCGCTCGCCACTTGCTCGGTGAAGCTGTAAAGGCCATCAGCGGTCAAAAGCAGTAATCACTTAGAAATAAAATAAAGTATCGCTGTGCTTTACTCTGAGTAACCTGTTTTATCTACAGCAGAAACATGTATTTTGTGTCGCTTCATTTTGGGGATAAAATTACACAATTGGTTACACAGGCAGTGTAATTACTGGGTTCCTCGACAGTTAGATCTTTATTCCATAAGTTAAGAGCTACGTTGTAAAAACGTTTTAATATCGTTGATGTATTCAAATTGGAAGTAGCTAGTTGGCCACAAACTGTCGATGGACTGTGAACGTATTTGCCCATACATAAATAAAATATTTGCGGCCAAAACTATACATTGTACTGGCCCACTTGGCAAACAAATAGAAATTTCCTAATCAATTGATTGAAGGCGGCCATTAAACAGTTGCATGTCCGTAATGCAGATCAGATTGAGATAAACTGAATGTTTTCCGTCCACCGGGCGGCCGCTTTGCTAATATCCTGCCGGTCCGGCTCGATGCTTCATTGCATTTCGAAACCCTACGTTTGGACTGTTCATAAGTTAATTATATTTAATATACAAATCCTATATTGTATAAAACAATAATAATGTCTTATTCCTCAAATTCATAAGTTGTTTTTTATGAGGCCCTGTCCCATGAACTAGTTTAAATTAAATTTCAGGGTCCAGTGTCACAACAAAAACATTAATTTAGTGAGTACACAGTGTTGTGCTATTCGTAATATATAAATTCCAAGTATCCTTAGAGTTTGATAGCATAATTGGTTTAGTTGTCATTTACTATGTGTTAAGCTTGAATTATTGTAATTTAAAGGCAATTATGATCAGATTTAACTTAAAATCTCACCAACTGCGCAAATCGTTCTAGCTTCATTACCTATTAATAATTCTGAACATCCGCGTGACAAAAATATAATTCCCCAGCCGATTTAATTTCACTACCGCAATTACGTTAAATGGTATTCTCATCAATAAATCTCTTTATTGAGATGTTGTTTTGCCAACAAACATGTTATTTTATATTATATTGATGAACTTTCAATAAAGACGGGCTTCTTCTTAATATGCTTTTAATGGTACCAATTAATATTTAGTTGCTGTGAAATCCATGATATCGCGTGTCAAATTTCGGAAGCCAAAGTACTAAATGATTTTAAATTATATTTATTAGTGACCGGGGCTGCATTTGTTTTTTATTGCTTATGTGTGTGTTGTTTTATTATATCTAGTTAATTACGTACAATTCAATGATATGAAATATGAGCTTTCACGCCAAATACAATACTATCTGCGGTTATAGGTTAACTTTATGCATTACAGCTACGATGCCTTTTTTAAATTTACTTTTGTAGTTAGATAAGTTGAGTATTTGCACCCAATTTTAAAACAGATAAGTCATTGCATCATCATCATCCTCAGCTGATTAAACGTCCCCACCGAGGGGTACGAGCCTACCCGTATAGGGTGATTTGGCCTTAGTCGTCCACGCGGGCCCAGTGCGGATTGGACGACTTCACACACAACCTTCGAATCTCTTCCGTCCTCACGATGTTTTCCTTCACCGTAAGAGCGTCGAATAACGTACATATATTTTCGAAAATTGCATACTTACTATATTTTTGATACACTTACACAACGTTTGAGTGGCGTGCCTGTAGGTGGCGATGTTATCGGTGTTCCCGCATGTAATGAGACATGATCGATAATCCACTATGGGTCGTGATTAAATATGAGATAGATAGATAGATAGATAGATGATTTAACTAGAATGTTTTAATTAACTTTTATTCGTTGTACAAGAGTACCGCTACGATTGTGCAAAGCCAAATATAAATATTTGGCTTAGCACAATCGTACTATTAACTAAGCCTATTTTAATCTCTTAGAGTAATTTTGTTTATTTTTTATTAAATCAGTGTAAATGTAACAATAGGTATCGTGATTAGTATTTCATGTAGCTTTAACGTAGAAAGCTTGAATATTTGCCGACTACATAACAACGTTTAGTTTCACTTTTAAGTATAACAAACTTATTTTATTGTTCTACATAAAAATAATGGAATATTATTCAGTTGCGAAACAAAATAATGATGTCTCTATGAAATGCATTTTCCAAATACGTCTCATTGTCTTTGAATAGCAAACACATACTTTTTTAATGATCTGTCATTAAATATCTTTATTACGTGTTGTGAACACTTCAACAATGCAAAATAATAAAATGTAAGCCATCAAACGAGAAATCGTATAATTCGTATTTAAATTACGGTGCTTTAAGATGAGTAAAATTGTTATAAATTGTATTTGTTGTATATTTCGTAAATGTCTGAACAGTTACGGACTTCTTTTTAATTTGATCTTACATAGGTTCTGGAACTAATTTGGTGTATCATCATCATACATAAGGATATTTGACTCAATTCGTCGATGATGACCATCCTAGGTCATCCTTAATTCCACTAATCATTAAGAAAACACCTCTCTTACCTGTCTGTGATGAATGATGATAAATCCCTACAGTCGACAAACATGTGAAACTCAATACATTGTAAGATCATTTAGTTTCCCATAACACTAGAAGTGTTACGTGCATCTGTTACGATCAAAATGAAAAATGCACACCATCCGTTTGGCGGTCCGCGCTGCAATCACCGTGATTGGTGTCGTTAAAGATCCGTAAACAATGGTGGTGTTACATAGTAACACCTGATGTAGGATTCACACGCCATCGGCTGACGTGCGACGATGTGGCTCGCAATTTATGTTGACACGTCGTTTTGTATTTAAATATGTTTCTAGTTGCAACACTCGGGATGATATGACGAAAGATAATGTATACAAGTAGCATGTATCGCTATATTTATTTTATTTATAAATATTGTAAAATTATAACGTAAATTAAAATTGCAAGGATAAATTAACCATTACTATGATGCTTTTTTTCGGAATTTATTCTCGATGTTGGTTGCGGATTGCCTTCACAGTTTTAACGGGCAAGCGGCTAGCGCAGATGGCTCCTAGCCCGACCTTTACATGGTATTTACAAGATTAAGATTTATTTATTTATTGTATAAACCTAAGACTAATGAAACAAATAAATAGGTTATTTAAGGACAAGCTCGCTTCATCTAAGATCACGTCTCTTCGATCAAGATCAACTGATTTCCAGAATGAAATAAAAATATTCCGGGAACAGTAAGGATATTTTGTTAAAGGTATCTTAGGACGTAACCAAATTAATCGGGTTATAGGCTAAATAAAATTGTTTTGAAAACCTTGGCGAATTCTTAATCTACACTCGCGTGCAAGTAAATCGACTCAAGCCTCAAGTGCGCATAAAAAGTGATATAACTAAAAAATGACTTATTTTACCTCTATATAATGTTTTACATAATTAAAGCCTAGTAATTAGGCTTTCAAATGGTAGCATAATATCAGTAATTTAAATAAACACTTAGAATGCAACTGAACGCAACCTCCCGTAAACTGCTCTGCGCTCTATTCACAACTTGCGCGACACAACCCCCTATAAAACCCCCTGTAATCGTTTTTTTCTTATCAGTCGCTCATTAGACGTTGACCTGAACACATCTCTGCAAATTAAAGCCGTCATTTGAAGAAAATTATGGATACAACACCTGAAGAAGCCGCTCAAGTCGTTGCCCTGTTGCAAGAAGGGTTGAACCAGCGAGAAGTCGCTCGTCGTTTGAATATGAGTCAGTCCGCTGTCTCGAGAGTATACAGAAGGTTTCAAGAGACTGGTGCCTTCACTCGGAGGCCTAATACCAGCCGACCGGTGCACCTCGGAGCGTGACGACCGGTTTTTGGTCTCGACCTCTCTCCGAAATCGACACCTTACCGGCGTAGATGTGCAGCAGGAGCTACGTCAAGTTCGCGGGGTGACTGTCAGTCAGTGGACAGTTAGAAGAAGGTTGAAAGAAGCTAACCTTACTCCGAAAAGACCCGCTACAGGCCCGAAGTTGACCACAGCTCATCGTCAAGCACGCCTTCACTTTGCTCGAGAACATTTGGATTGGAGCATAGAGCAATGGCAGTCAGTCCTGTTCACAGATGAGACGAGGATGTGTCTCCATGGCAGCGACAGGAGAGGTCGGGTATACCGTCGTCCCGGTGAACGGTTTTCACAGTGCTGCTTTGTGGAAACCGTTGCATATGGTGGCGGATCTTGCATGATGTGGGCTGGAATTTCCTTAGAAGGCAAAACGGACCTTGTTTTCGTTCCTGGGGGAGGCCGGGGAGGAGGTCTGACCAGTGATCGTTACATTGAAAATGTTCTACTGGATCAAGTTGTCCCTTATCAAGGCTTTATTGGGGAAAATTTCATCTTGATGCATGACAATGCCCGATGTCACACTGCTCGGGCCACACGTGATTTCCTGAACGAAGTTGGAATTCACACTATGCATTGGCCAGCGCTCAGCCCCGATTTAAATCCCATTGAGCACATATGGGACGAGCTCAAAAGGAAGTTAGAGCGAGGAATCCAGCTCCGACAAACATCAATGAGCTCAAGACTGCGTTGGTAGAAGAGTGGGGTCGAATACCACAATCATCCATTAAAAAGTTGATAAGGTCGATGAAGAATCGCATGAGAGCAGTGATCAGAGCTAGAGGAGGGAATACCAAATATTGACACGAATAATTTTTTTATCTTACGCACATTTTGTTTCATTTAAACACAATAACCCCATACTGTGAAATTGTATGAATTTTCAACATTTTTTACATTATCATTAGCATTAACCTTTTTTACTAAACTACTGAATCGATTTTCATGCAACTTACACCATTTTAAAGCTCAATTACTAGGCTTTAATTATGTAAAACATTATATAGAGGTATAATAAGGCATTTTTTAGTTATATCACTTGTTATGCGTACTTGAGGCTTGAGTCGATTTACTTGCACGCGAGTTTATTTACATGTTAAGTCATTTAAGCGGACCCAAAATTAAACTGTGACCTAATCCTTCGTCACCTATTTCATAATTCATCTTTCCAACAACAAAGCAATTTGTCTCGCTAACATGATTTGTACAAATGTGTCGCTACGGTACTCAAAAATTAAAGTCATTGGGGAAGGCTTCTGCAGTTGTCTTATGGTTGTGGCAGTTTTTCCCAGAACATAAGCTTTTTAAACCAATTAAACCAAGTGGACAGTTTTCCCAACTTTGACTCTTCCCGTCTCATCTTTTGCCAGCAATTTTCGCAGTCAGTTCAGTCGATAAGGCCGAGTAACGTCTTATACTAAGTCTAAAGCATTACCTTAGTTATTTACTAACCATTAGCGATCTAGTAATAACACTTCCATTGTGTAACGTCACTTGGGGTAGGTCTTAGAGGATTGTACTGAAATAATGATGAATACGTCATCTAAGCAAAAAACTGGTCGACATTTTAAACGTATTCATTTACGTCCACAAGACGTAGTTTATTACGTAGTGGCGTGCGGAGGAACCGGTTTTTTTCCCTTTTTTTACAATTGATACTCTGTGTGAGTCTGGTAATTGATTCAAAGGGTTTTGTTTATCTCGATCCCGTGGTTATTATCTCGTATGGAATATTAGAATGTTATTTACTATTGTACTCTACGCTATTTATCAGTATCTGCAAAAAAGTGAAACATTTGATACGACGGTCAATCAACAATTTATACTAAGACACGGACGAAAACTTTGTCCGGTCGATTTCTATTTTTTTTTTATCATAGTTCTATGTTGTGGTTTACCCTGCAATGGGACATTATATGATAGTGGACTAAATCCGGCTATAGCTTATGTTGATGGCGTGTGACCCAGGTTCTGTCAGAAGAACATTAACTGTAAGTCTCTTATCTTACTGTTATTATGCCTTACGAAGTATTTGAAACATTGATCAAACTTTTTCTGACATGATCTATGTTGGAGGTTGGAACCCCCAACATAGATCATTGTATTTTACTAACATACGGAATATAAACAATTATAAATAACCACTGACACAGCGCATTCTAGCCCCATATTAAGCAAGGAGCTTGTAGTTAGGTACAAAAGTTGATGTCCTTATATGTATTTTTTGTAATGCATACATATTATACATAGAAAAACCCAGACCATTACAAAAAGACATGTTCATGCACGCAAATGTTAGTATGTCGCTCAAATGTAAAAATAAAAAATTGTATATAATTTAAGCAGAACTGTTTATTTGTATAACAAAGGTAGTGCGGAAATGTATTGACGGTCGAAACAAAAGCGACTTTTTCACACTTTCACACATGAATACGCATATGCATGGAGTTGATTAGGTGTGAGAGATTTTCACTTCCGACTATAGTATAAATATAAATTGAATGATGGTTTGATGACAAGGTATTTCAAAAAAAGTATTAAACAGTTATAGTGAGTTAATTCACTGTATTTCGTCATCATGGTGATGATGATAAAGCGTTATAATTTTTAAGTAAAGTATAGTTCGAACACCTTTCCTTCAGCTTGGAAATTAGCTCATCATCCCTCTTCCAAAAGTTGCCAATCCTTCAGACCCTTCTAATTCCGTCCAATTAGTATTTTACCTTTCCTCGCTAAAGTCCTTGAACACATTGTGCATAGGCAGCTTTCCTATTTTTGTTGTCCATAATCTAATGAATCCATATCAATCTGGCTTTCGTATGGGTCATAGTACTGTTTCTGCTTTAGTTAATGTTACTGATGACATACGTTGGCTATGGAGAACAAACTCTTACTATACTTGTTCTTCTTGACTTTAGTAATGCTTTTAATTCGGTTGATTTTGATGTTCTCCTTGGTATTCTGCAGTCTTTCAATTTCTCACCGGGTTCTTTGGCTTGGTTTGACTCATATCTTCGTGGGCGCTCGCATGTGTTCGCCTTGATGCTAGTTTCTCTGATTGTGTGAGCTCAAGGCAGGTGTCCCTCAGGGTGGTGTCCTTCTCCCTTGCTTTTCTCCCTTTTCATTAATTCTGTAACAAGTGTTATCAGCTCCTGTTATCATCTCTATGCAGACGATCTGCAGCTGTATCGTCATTTTTCTGTGCTGATGTTGGTTCTGCAATTGAAGCGATCAATGATGATCTGATTAAGATTATAGCTGGGCTAGTTCCTTTGGGTTGCTAGTAAATCCAAATAAGTCTCAGGCCATGATCATAGGTGGTAAGCGTATGCGTAATGCTTTGGATTTGTCGTCTGTTTGTCCTATTTGTTTTGATGGCGTCCCATTCCGTGTCTGATTCCGCTAAAAATCTTGGAGTCATCTTTGATTCTAACCTTGATTGGGGTTGTCATTTAAGGGATGTCAGTCGGAAAATTATTTCTCTATACATTCTTTGAAAATTCTCCAAAAATTTTTGCCCAAATCAACAAAAATCGCTCTTGCCCAGTCTATTTTACTGCCTTTACTTGATTATGCTGACGTTTGCTGTCTGATGCCACAGAGGAGCAATTAAATATGTTGGAACGTCTGCAAAATCTTTTTATTCGTTTTATTTTTGGCTCAAGAAGTATGATCACGTATCGCAGTTCGGTCTGAGCTTGGGTGGCTTCCTATTCGACTTCGTAGAAATTCACGTATTCTTTGCTTTCTATACAACGTGCTCTATAATCCTTCTTATCCCTCGTACCTAAAGTGTCGTTTTACTTTGCTCGTATTCCTGACGATCCCTGTAGGTCTCACTTAAAATCAATGCTAGCTTTCCCACCGCATAAGTCGGAGTTCTTTTCTTATTCCTTCTCTGTGCATGCAGTAAGATTGTGGAACTCTCTTCCATCTAGTATTCGAGACAGCCCTAGTATTTCAATATTCAAAAAACGGGTCAAGGGGTTCTATCTTCCTAGCTGAAATTATTTTTAATTATGTATGTTTATGTATATTATATAAATAAATTTTGGGATGGTATGTATGTGTTTATATTTATATACTATGTTAGTGTATGTATATATTTATATGTTTGTATATTTATATATGAATGTGAGGTTCAGGTAACAAACTTAATTAAATATGTATTTATGTAATAGTTTCTTTGTGTAGTTGCGCACTTTGTCTGCCTGTCTCAGTATGTTTTTTTCCTGTTTAGGACTGCTGGAAGAAATTCCATTCGGAATAAGCAGTACCTTTGTACTTTTTTTCTCACTATATATTGTTCTGACTATTTTGTATGTGTGCATAAACAATAAATAAATAAATAAATATAATTCATAGGCTGAATACACAAAATGAAATCCAATGTCTTTTTATATCAATAAGCTTATTCGTAGTAACTTGGTAGTAGTAAAGTTTAATTATGTTAGGAAGTGAATGCAACTATTAGTTCACACACTTTGTTTAAGTTATACACCTACTTGTGATAGATTAATTGTTAAACGAAACCAATTCCTGTTAATAGTAGGTAAGTATTTAAGGCAATAGCGCCTGTCGCTAGAGACAAGAGCTGATGGTCACTTATACCCAATTATTTAATATGGTATTGTAACTTATTAATAATAACTTGTGTTTTTCATACAAAGTGCTTTTGTAACATTGCATACTCGACTTGGCGGGGGCACTACAGTGCCCCCCTATAAGTTAGTTTAACAGATAAGTTATCACGCTACAACACGCGTTTGTTGTTGGTTGAGGCGAAGACAAGAAATTCTTAAATTTTTGCATATTTGAAGCTAAGTTACAACTTACGGCGTAACAATGCACTGCAAACTGGCATAAATAAGAATGATAAATACCGACAGTGTATAAAATTCTATATATCAGAACAAAAAAAAACAGCAGTAATGCATGGTGGTACAAAAGAGGGTTGATGGTAACGACCACCATCCCAACATAGAGCCGTGACAGATGGCTTAACGTGCCATCTGATGCACACAATGATATTAGTAATTTACATATTTGCAATATCGAGGTGGTTTGCCAATGCTAATTAGAAAATCTGGTCTGAAGATGGGGTAATTAAATATATAATAGAGACAATAAATGTCTCTTGATTACGTAACTAGTTATATAACAATGTATATACTTGACGCATATAATCTAGACTTTATTGCTGAATGCAATCATCACGTAAAACCGGTGAATATTTATCATTATTATGATAACTGAGCGCTTTTACGACCGGGATTCCATATTCATAAATTTGCTCATCCAGTTTGCTAAAATTATTGTTATTTGTTTGCAGGTATGTAACAGAAGGAAAATGTCTCGAGAGTTGTAAGTAGAAATCTATGGTTTACGCTTAACTATTAAGCGTTTTAATTATTAATAACAAGTAGTCGTGTAAGGAGGTTTTTATGACCTGAAGTTCTAAAATTGACGATGCTTTAAATAAAAAGCAACAACGGGGACAGCATACAAAATGTTAAACACATTTATACATCATTGTCAAATTTCCCAAATGACATCCTGGGATGTTCGTCCATTTGAATACTTAACAAGTGGCTTTCTAATACAGTTCGATTGACTCTGGGTTTGAAAAAGGGTGCTTTTATAGTAGTATAGTAGAACAATATTATAACTATGATAACGGACTGTACGTATATGAAATAGGTCTTCGAATAACTTTGATATGGATTTGAAAAGGTCAGGATCCTGCAAATAGGCACTCCACCTAACCTTAAAGCATCTTTACATACGAATAAAAAATGCACTGTACCCTAAGATCAACAATAAACGAGCCAGTAGAAGTGGGTTAAAAACATGACCGAGCCCCATGACACATACGAATAGTTATTGTTCATTTAAACGTAAAATTGTTCATTAAAGTTTTGACCTTATCGCGTAAATTAAAGGTACGATCACACTAGCAATGTAGCGAGCGACGTGATTATGAATGAAAATTCTGCCCAACTGATGCGATGGGCAGACTTTCCGCGGACAATTTGTGAGTGAGATTGTCAATCTAGTTAGTTTAATGTTTATCTAAAATTTTTACATAAAAATAATGCTGTTTGAAGCATGACCATAACAGTCTGCGCTCCGCGTCCTTATTGTCTCCGACCTGTTTTTCATATAACACTCGCGTGGTGAAGCCGTCTATCGCGCTAATTGACCATTGCACAATCCCCTTGTAAATAGTATCGTACTCTATTACCTAATTCGTAGGCGATGTATTGTTTAAAATGTGAAATGCGATAGAAATATCTGTCCGTCCAGAACAATAGGGCACGAGAGATTTCATTACAAGATATGCGATGCTCGGATGCTGTTTTTTTTGATGAAAAATAATTGGTAGAAAGGTACCTATTGCGTTTGGTTTGTATTGAAATAATTGTGTGCAATTAAAAGACTATTAGGAATTGTGTATCTTTACTTAACTAGTAGCCTGAAAGCCGGTAATTTTGAACAAATAAAACATGCAATTAATATTTTGGGGTTACTACATTGTCTGCAAAGAAAGAAAATTCTGTGCTTCGAAGGGCACTTCTTAAGATCATTCTCGTTATTTTAAGATTCTCAAATGTACGTTACATAATTGCGGATCCTTTTCGTCATTGAATGATTTAAACAACCAGCGCACAACGTCATGCAACGCATGGAGACCATAGCCTACTATCGAATGTTTATTACGCTAATATAAATTGTCATTAATAAATAGTTTACATAGTATTCATTGAGATATATAAGACGAACATGTCGGCTATTTTTTTAATATAAACTGTTCTGCTTTCACAGACATTTTTTTTTATAATTACACAAAAATGCTCAAATGTTGCGTATTTTCGCAAGATACTTGTACAAATTGTTGTTTATATAAACGGTATCTTGTAAGAGTTGTCATAATTAATTGACTGATTCATTAACGAAGACCCCATGCCGTGATGGCAAATAATAACTTAGATTCTATCACAATGAATCAATGTAGAGCAATTCGTGTGAACTTTTTTCCGTGGGAGACTTTCTTTGCGTATTGTTTATTTTTGTAATTTGATACCCAAATAATCTTGAATTGATTGTATTTTATTTTAATTAATGCTGATATAAAAAGTTTAAACTTTGTGTGGACTAGTTAATTTAGTTATTCTTGGTGTACTTTGTATTTTTTTGTTTTCTTTTGATGTTTGTTTTATAGGTACTTAGGATGAATAGTCTTCATGTAAATGAGATAAGTCTTAATGTTAATACGATATCACAGTAACAATACATCGATATTAAATGCTACATGCATATTGTCACAATACAAAATGACCCTAAGGTCACCAAGTTAAAAGTACGAGACCTCATTGTCATACTACACGTCCCCGATAACTTTATCATGAAACGCTTATAAAACATGTAGACACATAACGAGAAACTTCTTTGATACAAATCACGCGCTCATTACAACGGTAAATAATATCATCATGCAAAATCCCTTTTGTTCCATGTAATTACATCTGATCTTTGAACAAAAAGTTCACAAGCGGTTTAATTGACCACGTATTATGGTAATGCATGCAACAATTCGTGATAGAATTGTAATAAGGACATGTTCAATTTGCATGGGTTGACATTGTTATGCTAAGCCTACCTAAATAAAGCATAATGGTTGTTTACTTCGTTACCTCAATCTAGATGTTTGTCATCCTAGCATTAGATATTTCGGTATACCTGCACATGAGATTATATTATGTATAGGGTTAAATAATAAGTGAGATGCGTAGAAAATGTCCTTTGTAAGAACATATTTTTTTAAAGGCCGTAGTTTTAATGTCCACTGCTGAACATAGGCTAATATTGTCTGTATATGCGATTATTTTGCAAAGGTTACGTTATGCGCTAAAGCCTTATTTATTTCAAAAGATACTAGCTTTATTATTTGTGTATCAGGTGATCCTTCTTATGTTTACGCATATACTTACGCACCTTAATATATCCTGTACAACTTACTATTTCTGGATCATCATCATTAGGCGATAGTAATTGACTGCTTAATCATTTGGTTGCTTCCTGTTATTGAAACAAAACTGTAATTGCAGCGGCTGTTTCAGTAACATATTTGTAGACCCCTTTTTTATCTAAAGCTATATATAGCTTCGAAGACTACCCATTAATATGTGGAATGTTTGCATAAAAAACCACCTGCAGACGGCTCGTTGGAATTTGTCCGACGTGCACCTTGCATTTGTTCATTTGAAACATTATTAAGGGCACATAACAAAGTTACTCAATTTGCATTATTGGCTGCAACGAATGCTTAATGCTGATTTAATCTGTGCACTCGTACGTCACATGCATTTGTCTTGTTTTTTAACACATGAACGGATTTTAAACTGCTATTGCATATTACATGTATATACTCGTATGTGCATATCTTGTTTCGATACTTAGTGACTGATTTGTTCCTAACTTGTAATATCTTGAGAAGACTGAGCTTAGGACTGCAGTATGTGAGGTAATAAGTTAATCTTACAAACAGAAGGGAAACCCTTCTGTTATCAAATCATATCAAAACCGTAATAGGATTAAGAATTTCTCATCACCTATCTACATAGACAGTTATTTATAATGATATATCATAATTTGTTAATAATAATAATTGTTTTTAACTTGTTCGATAACACATGCCTTTATATCAGTTAAATGTTAGAATGGGTTCACTTATTAAGAAGCGTAGGCCCAACGCTAACAAGATGTTTCCACTATCTGGTAAAATCATTTGGGGAAGCCTTTGTTCAGATGTTAACAAATTGGGCTGCAATGATGATGACGATTCACGCTGATTCAATGCTTCCAGATCTTTACTTATATTCTAGTTCTACCGTGAAGTTAATATCATGTGAAATTAAATTCTATTAATTTATTTGAAGGGTTAGCTTAATATTTCTGGGGCACCAGATGAACATGTTCGCGGCGCGTGCGCATGAAAAATGTCCACTCGGTAACACATAATTGGTCGCGCACATTGACACAGAATTCCGCTCATATGTGACGGAATCCACGATGATTTCAAGGGCTTACGTGTTGTAAAGTGTAGCTTTGGTGTAGGCACTTATATGGTAGGATGATTAGTAAGAATTACCGAAAGTGAAGTAACTATATGTCAAAAGATACTTGTATACAGATACATTGTTGATGAGTCATTACAGGTATGGATAATTAGTCAAAATTATGTTATAGCACATAGTTTCGCGGTTAAGGAATGAAAATCTAGTTTTTAGAAGGGCGTTGTCAGTCATCAAATTATAGGTATTTGTTTTTCAAAATGATGGGCCTACCACAGGAAAACTTTGCAGTTTCAATTTACCTTAATAAATCTGGATCTGGAGAATTGGTAGCCGTTATTTTGTAATGTCCTATTGAACTGAAATTACTTAATATCGCGGCACGCAAAGGGAATAGGTTTCAAACCATTTTGTTCACATTCAAGATGATACATAAAACTTGAAGTAGTTGTATATTTCGTCAAATCATCCACAATTGATTGCTCCCTTAATCCACTGTGCAACATCTCGAATGATGCGCATCATTAAATCCTCGTCCTTGGGGTTTTATTGTCATCGCCATTATTATAATTACCTGATGGCGCGTGCGCATGTGCGTGTGTGTATGACTCGTAGCTTTGTCAGGTGTCCAAACTTTATGTCCGGAAATTATCATCAGTCTAGAACGGCCCACTGCAGGGCACAGGCCTTCCCGCATATTATAGTTATGGCGATATTGGTTTCACAGACCTGTGGGATTTGGCCTAAAGTATGGCTAAAAAGGCCTTGCATTGTTAGGACTTTTTTGTAACAAAGTAAGAGCATTCGATATTTAAAAGCCGCACATACCACTAGGATCTGTACTTTTTGCGGAAGGGTAATTAAAAGGCCTTTTTCTAGCTTAATCCGGACAACAATGACTGCCAGACCTGCGAATTTGCTATAATACATTGATAAAAAACCTTGCATCGTTGGATTTTTTTAAATTCGTTAAAAATGCAGGACAGCCTGTCACCGTAAAATTTAGGACGGGCAAGGAAAAAGACTATGACGAAATTTTTCCGGACGCCTGGAAACCTTACGTGCGCATGTGTGTAGCGTAAGGCTTACGTGATAATAAATGATCGCCAAGCCGGACATCCCGGTGCTGCAGGCTGCCAACAGCTGATTTTATCCGACGAGGTTTCTCTCAAGTGTAACTTAAATGTGTTTAGAATTAATTAAATGAACATGTGCAGCGTAGTTATCTAATTTGTTATTATAAAACACACATTTCCATGGAAATGTTGAATGTTTATTGAATTGATGGGCGACAGGTTCCGCATTGTTTTTGCAATTGTTGGTCGTTTTTATGATTATGGAAAAGAATAACACGTACCATGAGCATGTTGTGGAGAGTGCAATGAAGATAGTGTGTTGAGAATAGGTAAACACTTTCTAATATGGTGGGAGTAGGGAGTCAAATCTTCTCAATGTCTTATTACATTCATAACAATGTACATAGATCGATTATAATGATTAGTCTACTACAAGCGACTTCTAGCTCTATATGTGTGTCTTTTTTCTATCTGGCGACCATAAGGGTTCCTGGAGGTCCTCCATGCGTCCCATTAAACATGTTTGTTTTACATAGTTAATATGCTGTATAGGGAACATATAAATCAGATGTAAAAATCAAATATGGTTTAATCAATTAATTTTACTTAATGTACTCCTTTAATCAGTATCTGGGGTCTCAATATGGCATTGTATCATTACACAAATATATATTAAAAAATGGTACAAGTCTTCGAATGAAGTTACATCGTTAAGCATTGGCAATGGAAGAAAAATAATATATATCAAGATATATATGGAGTGTTAGCGGTGTCATTGAATCATTTTTTAATTTATCATTATAAGAATGTTATGATCCGATATTTTTTAGACCTAGAGCCGTTTTGTAAACTAATTTTATCCCAATAGGTAACTTATAAATGATAAGGATAACTTTTGCACTGATCACCAATTATGTTGTGTATATGCGGGGAACTGCTGTGGGACCTCATTTTGTTGTATTCAGTCTCGTGGTTGATTTTAACCCCTATATGAAAAGGTTCGCAAAATTTCGTATTCTATCTCGGAGGTGTGCGAAGGAATTGCACAATTTGATTCCTCCAGCACCATATCTCTATTGGACATCTCGCCTCGGGCTGCACCCCTTTGTTATCGATATTCCATCTATTCGTACATAAAAGTGCGAAAGTGCGTTCTTCATCGTCCGAATTTTAAGCAGTGTGGCAGGCAAATCTTCCTTCGTCTGTGTTTCTCGAAACGTACAGTCGTACAATTTAGGGGTTTTCAAGGCAAGAGTAAATAGGCATTATTTGAGTTTGCGTGATACACCTTAGGCTGCTTCGTTACTTTCCATCAGGTGAGATAGCAGTCAAACCCACTCAAATTTTTTAAAAAACATGTAGTATTCGTAGTATTGATTAGTAGTTTAAAAATGCTTCGTGAATCATCGATTGATGTTACAAAGTTTATTTATAATGCATTCTTGTAAATCCGTTTTATTAATTGTTTTTACGGTGTGTTTATGGTGTGGGTGGTTACAGCTTAATAGTCAATCTACCGACACAAGGTCAGCTAAAGCTGATACATGATTAAGCCCATAATTAACTACATGTTTTGACACGTGAGTGTTGGTTCTGCACTTTATTGTTATAGTGTAGGAAGTGGAGGTCTCGATGGATTTGTGTTATTGTCTTGTTAAGTGTTATACACTGATTGGGCGTTTATTAGTTACGTTACAGTATAATACTTAACATCAAAAGTTCGCACTGAACTTGAGTTTATTCTTATATTGGGGAAAATCATATTAATGTCATAGAACCAAGTCCAGATCAAAAAAAAAGAAATACGGGTGCCGTTATATTCTTATTAATACATTGTCCATGTCGGACATTTCTTTAAAGAAGTATATTTTATCAAATGTATCAAATGGATAATTCTATAAGTTTAAAATTTTATAATGTTCTGTATTTTTAATACAGATGAATGACTACGAATTTAAGCAGTTTCTATAATGACTAGGTACAAGTAAAAGTAGATATTTTTTGTACAATTTGCATAAACTCTATTTAATATCGTTAAAAAATTACTCTGTAGAGCTTTGGCAATAAGTTCCGTCATATCACTCCTAAGCACAGGTAAGGCGGCATTAATGTTCTATAACCTGGCTCTTTAAATTCCACCATTAGGTAACGTTTTGTTAAGCAAATACGAATGAACTTTCTAGAATTAAAACTGTGTGAATTGTCACTGGTAACGACTAGAAAACTGGTTAAGTATCAACATGCAATATTTGCTGCGGTTGTAGGTGTTAAGTGGCTTTTTCGTGTGCTATTACAATTTTAAATTTTTGACGTACATTACATATTATGTTTTTTTTATCTATGTTTTATTAAATTTTACTTTTTAATGTTTTGTTCCGGTAATTATATTTATATCCAGGTTAAGTTGAGGATGTGGTTCAGCTTGAATGCTCAAATTAAACTTAATAGAACAATTGAGTGTTAGGTATTCCCATTTGGTTATGTAGATCTTTGAAAGATGTTTAAAATTTGAAACGTGTTACAAAATGAAATGAAGGAAGGAAAAAAAACACGGGCCTCCTTTTAAAAGGCCATTTGCTAAGTTCCCTCGTTTAGGGTACTACCAAAGTGCTGCAGTTTAAAAAAACAAATGTATATTCAGACAATACCAAAATTTGGTAAATACCAAACGAAATCTAACAATATTATGATTTAAATTAGTAGTGGTGTTTACAGCTAACGATATTAGTTTAGATGTTACTTAATTGTTGTCGTTCGTGTACTTTTCAATATTAAATATATATGCAAACACTATTAACTTACTGCCCGGGAATCAAACCTGGAACCCTTAGTATAAGACCAACTTTTCAACCATTACACCAAATGGGTCCTCAATATTGGTGTGTTATAATATAACACACCAATGACAACATATAACAATTCAAGACTTGTCATTGAATTTATTCCCGTATAAGTACTCGTATGTGCCTTTGCACTTTTGTGTTGAAGCAGCGGACTCGAATCATCCCTTTATAAGGACAGCATAATATTTTCTGAATCATATTGTTTTGCACGCGCCAGACATAACAATTATAATGAGAAACCCAACGTAGGTGGTTACAAATAAAAGAGGAACTGAGGTTTCAAAGAAACAATTATCGTTCTGTTTAAATGATTCTGTAAGTCTTTATTGTGTCATTTTTATGTTTTCGTGTTTCGTTGGTCTAGGTTAGCAGGTAAATAAACGCCAACGACTTTGAGGCGTTTAATTTATCAAGAATAAAGTGAAAGAATATTTATGGTATTTGAAGTCAATACAGTCGATGATTACATAATTAATAATCGATTATGTGGCGTCCACCTCCAGAAATGGTTTTTAGTATTAATTGTAGTTAATTCACATTTTTTATCTTTATGTAGTAAAACATGTAATGGAAGTTCTTGTCCTACGGGCGTCAAGGCCTTACCCGATTACACGAATCAGTATAGGGTTTCCGTCCATAGCCTGCCGCACAAGTGTAATATATATATATAATAAATATAAAACTGACATTTACACAGCGCCATCTAGCCCCAAGTTAAGCGTGAAGCCTGTATTATGGGTACTAACAACTGATAAACATACTTATATACATTTTTTTTGTAAAACATACATATTATACATAGAAAACACCCAGACCATTACAAACAGACATGTTCATGCACACAAATGTTTGTACTGCCCGGGGATCGAACCCAGAACCCTTGGTGTTGCAGTCGACCTCTCAACCGCAACACCAAATGGGTCGTCAAATGCGTGATTCGCCAGAGCCTTTTCGCTATCCTGTCAGGACTCACCATAATAAGATAAAGATAACTTAGGTATCCAAATATGTAAAAACGCGACATGGTATGCAAGACCCCGAACTAGATTTACGCTGAATAAATAAATATCCACTAACACTCACACAGCGCCATCTGAGTCCTTATTATACTTTCTTTTTGTAAATACATACATATTATATATTAACACCCAGACTATGACAAACAGTTATGTTTATGCACACAAATGTTTGTAATACCTGGGGATCGAACCCTTGATGTAGCCGACGTCTCAACCATTACACCACATGGGCCGCCATATTTAAGGTAACGATTATTTTAGACCTTTAATTGTAGTAAGGTCTTATCAGTAAGATTATTGAATGTTCTAGTAAAATAATTACAAAGTCATCCCGGAATCGGCGCTGCATTTATATTAAAAGTGGTAATTACTGCCTTCGAGGAAACGCTAATTAAACGTGTGTGTGTAGTTAGGGCATGTCCATGAAGAAATTGTATTTAAAACATAATTAATGGAATGGTCAAATCTCTGATTAATATTATTTGGAATATATTGTGCGGTAAGTGATAGAAGGCGAATTAGGGTAATCTTAGGTTTACAAACATCCAAGTCAATGTTTTTAGCCTAAAGTAGAGTTATTACTATAAGAAAAGTTTTTATGCAAGACTTATGTGCTTAATTTTAAAAGCAGTGTTAATGCAGGTTTCAATACGGATGCTCGATGGTAACTTTGTGGTCTTTGCCTTAACGATAATGCCTATATGGGTTACTGTCACGTTTTTATAGTGGAGTAACGTTTATGTATTTAAAAGTGTTTTTTGTTTATATTCTTACATACAAATTTGACGACCCATTTGGTGTAATGGTTGAGACGTCAGTTATTACACCAAGGGTTCCGGGTTCGATCCCCGGGCAGTACAAACATTTGTGTGCATGAACATGTCTGTTTGTATTGGTCTGAGTGTTTCTATGTAAAATAAATATGTATTTACAAAAAAAAAGTATGTTTAGCAGTTGTTTAGTCGCAATATTACAGGCTAATGCATAGTTTGGGTCTTGATGGCGGTGTGTGAATGTTGATGGATATTTTTTTATTTATAAAGACAGTTAAGCTTGGGTTTGACCAAAATGAAGTCCAGTGTAGTGTATTTTAGTGTAAGAACAGTATCAAGTTTAAGTGTTATGTGAACACGGCCTATTGGACTACAAGAACAAGCCAAAGGCACATCTCCAGGAGCAAACTGTACACTGTGGGAACGAATAAATCTAACTTTGACAAGGCCGCGATCTCTTATTGTTGCCGCGTTATAGCGTTCGGGTTTTTCCGTGAGCTCATTTGAATGAACGGAATAGTTGATGGGGCGATGTTAAGGGCTCTTGACACGCGTGTATCTAGCTTACAACCCTCGTAGTCAGTTGTTAGTGTGACCTAACCTACGCGAGACAAACTTTAGTGTAGGCAGGCAGTAATCTGTAATTGTTTTTTTTAGTTTATTAACTTCTTTTTATCGAGTACGATATAAAAAAGGACAGACAGACATCAGGTCTCTGAAAATAATAATAAAACGTGGGCAATTTGCAGTAGGCACGTAAAGTACTTACGAACGAGGAAGTAACGTGTTCAAGTACTGTTACGTACTTAGGGTATAGTGAAGTGTGTGAGACGCGGCGACACATTGGTCTGGCGACGTTTCCGGATAAACATCGCGATTACGTTCCGGAGAGCGAGTCTGGGTACACATCAGGAAATGCAAGATTGCATTCCTATTAAGTCAATTTATATCGATCGACGATGATGCGCAGTTTCTATATATGTAAACCATCTGCTTGCATAATCGAGGTTTAGGCGAGCCGCCGACATGCATTGGACCGATGTCCGAAAAACGCCATTGATTAAACTCATCGGAGGACGCTTTTTAACTACTATAATATATGTAATTTTTTACCGCCTATATGCATTAGTATTTTACCATTTTATCTGATACTTTGTATGTAATAAGACTAATAAGTTAGGTTTGAGCAAAATTACCACTATTATATGCTATTGGTATTCTAACTTGACGGTAGTGACGTATTCGATACGGTAATCCGAATGTATCACGTTGTTTACTTGTAATATGCGATGTTTAGATTTAATAAATGTTTTCTTTCTGTCTTTCCTAATTTCCGATGTAAGAATCGCAGAATATTTTTTACTATTATTTTATTGAGTGAAAGGCGTATTATAAATTAATTCTTATATTAGCATTCTTAACCGAAATATCAGCAAATCAGCAGTGATTAATGTGGGGGACCTCGAGTATTAAGTTATCAACTGGGCCGATAACATCATTGACATCCGTATAACCTGGTAGAGTACCTTACACAGGCCCATTGTTTCAGTGTGATCGATCAAAAGTGCACTTTAGCAAGTTGCATAATGACACAACACTGGTGCTGTAAAGAGTGGAGCTTAAAGTTCTAGTAGATGTGATAAAATCATTATGAATTAGAATTCTTAAATGATAAATTCAATGTCATGTTTCTCGAATTTTCGAAATGCGCTATAAATAAATACTTTTCTGTTAAATATTATTTTATTCGTTAACATTAGAAACAGTTATTTGCTACACTCTACCAGGGTAAAGTATATCGGAAGATTTGTATAAAACACCTTATGACTTTGTGAAAGTGTTACATACTGATACATTTGAAATAAATAAAAGATATGGTTAGTATACAAAATTATTAACAATTATACATAATATGTTAAGGCCTTTTTGTGTGAATCCAGATATGGCTTGACACCGAGCAAGCAATAACGGGTTACATTCCGGAACTTTTTAATGCCGTGAGTCAGTGACACTATTAAATAATTAAAACATTAAATATAAATAATATTGTGGATGTACATAATATTCATAAGTTGCAATCGAAGTCAATATGCATTTTATGTGTTCGATAATCAGGATGCAATAATTACGCATTGATCTAGCGGGAAATATTTCTAATCGGTTCTACATATACGTGCACATGTAAATGCAAACAGGATGTTATAATTTATATATAGGGTGCTATCTAGCATAGTTGGTATCTTGTATTTAAGTTAGGCAAAGAGTATGGTTTCACCAAAGCAATGGATTATAATAAATATAAAATAATGAAAATATATTATGTAATATTAAATATTTATATTATTAAATAAAGAACTACTAATGCCATGATGACAATTTAAATGCCGAAAAAAAGCTATAACTTAATCTGTTATTTCTCATATGGGTTTGATGGTTTAACTTTCTATTTTAAGCTGTAAAGGTAAATTGTCTTCATAACTCTGTGGTTAACTACTTCATATTAAGAAATACATTTGCAGTTAAACCCACGAACATTATCGTCGTGATTCAAAGTAATGTTAATGAAAAAGTGCTGTTAACTGAAAAATACAATTAGTTCTAAAAATAGTTATAAGTCCATATGAATTCTACTTGGTAGCGACTTTAATGTTACAAGTAGTATCTTCATAAAATAATTATGACACCTGTTTTTTTTTTCAATATGAAGTATTAACAATTCTGTTGCCGTTAAATTCCAAGATAATATTATTAATTCTTCACCTTCCTTTAGTAGGATCAATAAAAATGACACTGTACTGCACATTCATTGCTCATTCAAGTTGTTAGGGGTAAAATAGCTATCTGGGAGACGTTATCAGAAATTGTGATAACTGTTGTTGAAATATGTAACATTTTCACTCGTGTTTTATTGCTTGTAGACGCTGCTCTTAAGAAGGTAATTTATGGTCACGCCCTTGTTTTTTAGATCTCTCTGAATGATTCCGGGTTCAATTACCCGGTATGAAAAAAATACAAACAAGCGAATAAATTGTCATCTCAATTAATTGTGATTGCGCAAATGGTCCAATGATTAATGGCATCTTCTTGGTAGCTTGAACGATTACCGATCAATCAGTTATTGCGTACAACTTACACATGATTCTTGTATTCTTTTGAATGAGATAAAACGTGGATGTGCCAATTGTGACAAACATTGATGATTACGTTTGTTTCTCATCACATCAGTTAACATGCGCTTCCCTTTTAAGGCAGATGCAAATTGCCATCAATTTGCGGGAGCGGGGCAAAGTTGGTCATCGTTTTCTAGAAATTACTAGCGGTCTGATCTTCATGGGCCATTCCGTTGTTTAATTACAATTCAGGTAAATAAACTAGTGGATGCAGTTTTAACTTGGAGAGTTTCAAGATGTGAAAATAATATTGTCTAACATCGTACTATCAAATTTATGGAGTTATGTAGAGTTTTAGCAAATATAAGTATAATATAAGTTAATTGTGCCATATTCGCCATCAAACCCGTATTTACTTTAGAAAGAAAGAACGATCATTTATTTGCTCATAACATGCGGTATTAACAATGTTAATATCGTCACATTTGACAGTTTTGCCATGCAAATATAAATATTTATATTGGTAATTCATTCATTTTTTATTGTATATTTTGTATTCTTTTTAACGTTCATAAGTGCTTTTTGTAAGCCTAATTTGAATAAAGAATTTCGACTTCGACTTTGACATTGTAAAGAAATTATTGAGATTGCTAAAGCGGTAAAACAAATCAAAAGTTTTGTTGGAGATCCCAGGATCATTCGTAAAGTGTCGAAGCATACTAAAGTCTCGTTCTCTGACAGGATGGTGTCACAAACTGGTGATGCTTGAAAAGGATACGACAATTAAACCATGTTGTTTTTATAACTGTGGGAAAATCTGGTAAACGCTTATTATAAGGAAATAATTCGGGGTTTTACTGCCCCTTTTGCTTTGTATGGTAATTATGTTTGTTAAATGCAGATGAGATATGTCGAGTGGTATATTGTTTTTTTTACTGTACATACTTTTAACATGTAAACGTGATGAACATACATATATACTCATAATTCAGAATTAAAGCATGATCTTTATATACAAGATAATCAGGCTTGAAGGTTATTAAAACCCTATATCTTCATCCGGGTCGTTACCCTCCATACACGAGCGGTAATTCCATTTCACATATGGTACAAGTATAACTAACAGCTTACAATTTCAAACCATATGAATAAGTTATACAGATGACTCAGGAGTCGACGAAAGCTCGTCACGCGTCGTCACTGCGAGACAAAGTGCAAATTGGTGACGTCCGCGCCTTGTCATTTTTTAAACATCAGTAAAAGCATGATGTCATTGTGGTTAGTGGATCGCTCACCGCTGGAGTATTGTCGGCAACTAGTGTTTACATGATGTCACAACTTAATCATTACGTCAAAATATGCCACTGACGAAATTGGGAAAAATGCTCGCGCTTGGGTGTATGCAATTTACTTTGGTATTTGATTGCCGTTTGGAGTTATATTATTTTATTGCATTTTGTTTCGGTTATGAATTTTAATGATTCGCGTTTGTTGTGGTTAGGTTTCTGTGGAATCTATTGCAACAGGGCGTGTAGCTATGCACTGTTTTAATATGTAGTTTCAACCAACGATGTAAAAAAGTATGGATTCGTGATATGCTCACAAAACAATCGAAAAAAGTGGTCCGAATGCAGTGACAGCACACATACACATATTTCTAATTTCGAATACATTTACCTAAACAAAAGAGTACAAACTGTACTCTCTTCGGCGGTTCGTTTTTGAGGCACGGATGGCGTATCTACCTTTATATATACAGAATATCATTGATTTCAACATAGATAGTTAGCTATTTTGAAGTCTTTAATTATAGAGCTAGTTAAAGTACATGTTCATTATTTTGTACGCTAACAAAGAGAAACGTTATATTAGCGGTTACTTTGTTGTAATGATAGTGCAGTATGAGTCTAATTGACTATTTGTCGTTTTAACTGATGGTGATTGGATCATGGGCCCCAATCAATCATGTGCCAGCGGAAGGTCAGCGGGGTGACGCCCACGCGACTTCTAGTTAGGAACTATTTGCGCTATGAAGGCGCGGTCATTATGAATCAAAGCAAAATAATAGGAAATGAAATACCTATACATAAAGTAAAACGATTTAGTCGAAGTAAATTTTATTCCAGGGACAATGACTTGCCGGTGATGTTTTTCCACTTTCTACCGGTTAGTAAAAAATATTCCATGTTCAACCGGCAACTTGAAAATATACGGAAAGTGCGGTCGGCATAGAAACTGGTCTACCTACATAATTATGAAATTCTATTCGCGCGTCATGGAGCAACAGGATTTATTTTTCAATGTAAAAATATACTCATAGCTCTTTATGATAACGATAATTAATAAATCTTAATCTTTTTATGTCATAAAGTAAACCTGAAAACGAGAGCGCCGCTTTCCGTTCTGTGCTGAATGATTTGTTCCTAAGTCGCTCCTTACGGCACCTTGAGTAGATAAATACTAATTACATTCTAGTCTGTCGTCCCCACGCGGCACTTTCATACCTACTACGCATTTACTTGGATTATACCGATTAAGGTAATCATATCCGCTCATGTAGAATGTAAATATATTAATAGTAAAAATCAATGTCACATTCATCATTGACCCCACGCCGCCCGCTGATTCACCATCAATAAAACAATTCGTAAAGACGTCAAGTCGAAGGTTTGCGCCGACAGAGGTTGCGCTTGCGCGGCGCTACGTGGGTGGTGCGCGTGCGATGCATCCATGACACCGGCCGCTTGTGACTCATTTACCTGGCTTATGCTATAGGCAACTACGGATAGGAAAGTCTAGGCTGGATGAGGAAACCGTAGGACCGGGATATCGGGCGCAAAATTGCGAGACCTATGTGTATCAATCTTTTTAATAGGTACAAGAGAGAAAGGCAACTGCCTCCATGGTCTACTCGTTCAGATAGCTGCGTTGTCAGAGATTGATATACAGGAATTCGATTGGGAATGTTACTTGGTGTGAATTTTTCAGTTTACCTGTTAGGACATTGCATGTTGAAACACTTGATTATCCGAAAAGTCACATGATCCGTTTTGCTGAGGGCACGTTAAACACACTAATCCGCCTTGGGTCTGTTTGGTGAAATACAGTCTAATCTCAATGATGTAAAAAAGTATGGATTCGTGATATGCTCACAAAACAATCGAAAAAAGTGTTCCGAATGCAGCGACAGCTCACATACACATATTTCGAATTTCGAACACATTTACCTAAACAAAAGAGTACAAACTGTACCCTCTTCGGCGGTCCGTTTTACCTTTATATATACAGAATATCATTGTCCAATCTACTCCTTTGCCCTGGTAGTATGACGTTATATACCGATGATAAATCCTTTGAATTGGTTGAGCTGCTTTACGAATTCAAATTTAACCACGTGCCGTTAAATGCGAATTGTATCTATGATTCAAAAAGCTTATTACGTCGCATACCGAAATGGAACAACGTCACCGTTGGATTAACGCCATTAGCATTCAGCGCACCAAATCGGTAGCGCCGTACAGGAATAGTGTGGGTTTTTCTTGGTATTATTTACACACGGGGACCGTGTTGGAGGCGCGTGATCGGTGACGACGTGACGCACGTTTATCGTAGAGCGACGGTGGCTCATTGGTGTGAGGTGTTGCTTCTCAATCTGGACTTGCGAACGGTCGCTGGCGGAGGCTGGATGAGAACAACGGAGGTCCGGGTTATCTGGCGCAAATTAGGGGAGACCAATGTCCAACAGTGGACTGCGATAGGATGACGGCAGAGAGAGATAGTCCAATATCTTTTTGATTTTTTTAAAATTATATATGTTTATCCGACGTTCCTATGGTGAAGTAAAACAACGTAAGGAACCCGGCGCACGCCTACGAAGAATTTCAAGGGCTTTGCGTGAATTTCGCCATTCCGCATTGGGTATGCGTGGACGACTAAGGCCTATACACCCTTACGGGTAGGCTCGTGTTCTCGGTGGGCACGTATAATGAGCTGATGATGATGTACAGGAATCGTGTAGGGTTTTCTTGGTATTGTTTACACACGGGGACCTTGGAGTAGGCGCGTAAGTGGTAACGTGACTCACGGTTACGGCTGATCCTTGCGATGATTTGGAGTTGTCATTGCGATGATATAAAATAAATATTCACCGAAATTCGCGCAGTGGCCCAATTCAGCCCCAATTTGAGCAAGAAGCCTGTACATAGTAGAAGTACTATGCAAATTGCAAGACTATTTATTTAGCATTAGTTTTTGATGATCTTACAGTAAATTTATAAGAATTTTAGTATATGCTTATGTCTGTTCATATAATTGGAAAATTGCTCAAATTATGAATCCTTAATTTTAAAATTTACTAGATGGTAGACTCGGTACTGAGTAGAAGTGCCATAGTGGAGTGCCAAATATCGTCCCGTGAAATAGAAGTGTTTTGCACTATTGTGTTTCGGGATGCACTGTAGCTAAGTAAACTTACCGCGTATCAATTATCACTTACCATCAGGTGAGCGTCCTTTTCCCATATTAAGCCTATTGAAATACACTATACTAGACTTCGAATCGTACATTAAATCAATAAGTTTTTAATTTTACTTAGCATGCCTGATTTAGCCTGAAACATGTGATTTGGTGGCGCTTGAGTCGACATGGACAAATATAGTATTGGCACAAAATGTTTGTTGACACATCGTATACCCACGCTAACACGACATTGCAATTTGCACTAAGACCAAATTAAATTTAATTAACTAAACTAATATTTGCAATTCGGTACCGATATCAAGGATTTGTTTATCATTTGCTAATAAATAGGTCTGTGTAAATAAGCTATTGCTGTTGTTATGAAACGATGGAAATACTAACAATTTTATTTATGTTGGTCGTGTACAATTTATTCTTCTTAATTTTGAATTACCTATCTGTTAGTTATTGTACTTTTATACATCGACCCGAAGCTAAACTTTGCTGTTTTGAATTCTGATCTAATACGAGTACTACGATGTAAAATCCGATTAAGTTTTGTCTGCACTGAGAGACTAGCAGGTAGATAACCAAGGTTGGCGTCAACGTTCTTAAGCAGATTGGATTTAGGAATACGATCTATTGAATTTTAGTTTCGTGTTCTCGTTGCCTATGCAGCATAGAGCACTATCCGGGCAAACCAGTTCTATTGGTTGCCGTAATAGTGGTAAATCACGGAGTAGGCGCGCAGCGGGAATGGGCGGCGCCGTGCGCACGCGCACCTGCGCGTAATTGACGTAATTTCGGCTCTGGGCGCCTGTCACCGGCGCCCTTGACACTGTCACGGAATCAGCATAAAACTGCGATTCCTATGGCTGCGCTTGCGTTTCTGATGGTCGGTGTTAACGATTTTTACGACGGATTAGACAATGGACTTGTTAATTCAGTGACCTCGAATGCAAATGGAGTGAGGTCGATTTATTTGTACGGTTTGTTGTCAATTGATTTGTATAATATGTTATAACTATCTGTTGTTAAAAGGTCAACATCAAATGTAGGTAAGCCTCTCAAGCAAAATGTATTTATAGAACTAGGAATATTCGAAAGCCTAATAAGTATAATTTAGTGATTCTGAAATCAATTACTAAATACCTACCCTGTAGGTATATACAGAACAATAACGCACCATATTTAATAATTATTAATCAACTATTAAATTAAGCTTTTTTGAAAAGAAGCAAACGTTACAACTGTAAGTATAGTATTTAAAATCTACTTTCCCTAATGGGATGGACTGTCTACGCTATAACTGGATAACATGGACATATCTAAGGGAAATGCTAATGCAATGGCCACATTAGTTGGTCAATTATATGCACGAACCCCAACCATATCCCGGCAATCTGATTGGAGATAGGACGATTTATGGGTTTAATTATATATACTTTAACGTTCTGAAAGTAGAATACTAATGTGGATAAAAAGTTATGTATGTGAAATGTAAATAGAACCGTTTTGAAATCAGAACACCACCTTTTTCGTCTTAAAGGTTTGTTGTCTATTACGTTATGTCCCACATTAAGTATTTGCTATATGATACGTTATCTTGAAACAAAACATTTACTTTTTCTACTACTTCTAAAAAGAAAGATAATTGAGGCATCTTCTTCGTGAGTTGAGAAACATTTATGTAACACAGAGGGTCATATATTTATAAGTCAATTCTTAAACTTAATGTGCTTATATAATTGACTTATGAATAGTTCCTACCCTGCCTGATATTTAATATAATACTGACATATAATATAGTTAATTTACGTTAATAACATATCCATTGAAAATAAATAGGAAAAGGATAAATACAGACTATATTATTTTAAACTTCACTTCATACCACGTTCGTGACTTAATAGGAATAAGCAATGTTAACATGCAACAGTTTACATTTGTCAATAGCTCCAGGGCACAACGTGCAGTGCTATTATCCATATAGGATCTGCGGGCTGTGTTGTTTTGTGATTGCAAACCACATGCAGTTTGTTACCAGCGAAAGTTTAAAGATAACTAGCGAACTGGCTGCCTACGACTAGGCAGTTGGATATCGTTAAATTAACTAATTAACTTGGTAGTTATCGAAGCTTCCATTTCAATGATAATGATTGCTAATTTATTCACATTATTAGAGGCTATAAGGCGGCTTGTCCACTGTAGGACATAGGCTCCCCCATTTTGATATCCCGGAGATATCCCGGTCCTCCGCTTTCTCATCCAGCCTCTATTAGCGACCTTTCGCAAGTCGTCGGTCCATCGGGCCGGAGGGCGTCCAACGCTACGCTTGTCAAGACGCGGTCTCCACTCCAGAACTCCAATTGCCATCGGTTCTGCGACATACGTGATGCCCACTGCCATAAGGCGGCTTAACAACTCTGAATATATGAGTCGTATAGAATCAAAGGCGGCAAAGTAGGGTTGATCTATTTTTTGGTAGTCGAAATAAAACAGTTATTTTCCAGTCGATAGCCGTTTTTGATCCCAAAGTCATTTTTCTTACGTATTTTTGAAGAGTTTATGGCCATGTTTGATAATAAAGTGAAACAGGATCGGTTAACATTTAAATTTTCAGTAAGTTCAAATATTTATTTCATTTTCGCCCACTGACCTACTTTGCCGCCTTTGATTTTATACGACTCTAGTAGGAGTTTATTTAATCCTACTCAGTAAGAAGATTAAACTACATTATTTATTGTTCTCGGTTTAAAAGGCTCAAGCCAAGAGTAGAGTGACTTTAAATCTTTGTCATTTACATGACTATGAGTATTATGAATCTAAAAGAATATGACACCATTCAATAGTTTTAAATAGATGTTTGTTAATGTTAAGTGACTCAAAGGGCTTAGTGATGAGTTGTACGTCTTAAACGCGTTCTGAGAATGCCAAAGACACTTGCCAGTACATAAAGCGTGAAACCAATTTGGACGGTTGCTTACTCATTTTAAAGACGACAGTGTATTAAGCTTACAATATTATAACTGCTATTTATAAATTCATGTGTAAGGTATATTTTTAACTGTTGGTATATTTTGATGTTGTTTTAATTATAACACATATTTACTAATATTATAAAGCTAATTTATAAAAATAAAACCTGTATTCTCATAACGTTTTACTACCGTTTCTTGTTGCGTCACAATTTTTTGAAGTTATCACTGATAAAATTATTTGATTTAAAGATGTTAATTACTGAAAGCTGTAATTTTAATGAAACCCCGATAATATATCAACAGAAGCACAAAGTTTCAACTCCCATTTTATAATATATATATATTTTTTAATTCCAGATAAGTCGCACCCATACAAATTCATAAAGATACAGGATTAACCGCTAGTCGTGTAGAGAAAATACCATTTTAAAGCTTTTAAGTGTAGAAACAAGTGGAGGCGGTGCGCGGGTGCACGTTTTCCTTATAAAATTGAATCACATTGACACGGAACCGGGCTTATCGCTCGCCGACCTGAGGGTCGTTTACCTCATATAATTTTACCCTTCATACCTAACCTGGGTTGGAATATGTTACAAATAAATGAATAAATATCCTCTGACATTCACCCAGTGCCAACTAGCCCCAAAGTAAGCATTAGCCTGACATATTGATATTAACAACGGATAAATATACGTATATCCTTTTTTTGTTTTGTAAATACATACATATGATACATAGAAACACCGAGACACATGTTCACAAATGTTTGTACTGACTGGGGATCGAACCCGGGACCCCTGGTGTAGTAGCCGATGTCTCAACCATTACACGAAATGGGTCGTCAATTTTATAAAACTACTTCACTACAACCTACTCTACGCCGATACTTTAAGGAAATGGGATGCCGTGTGGATCGAACCGCATCTCCATCCAGTGATTGGTGCCGATAAATGGCCGACAATACTTTTCTTCATCATCATCAGCTCATTAAACGTCCCCACCGAGGGGCACGAGCCTACCCGTACAGGGTGATTAGGCCATAGTCGTCCACGCGGGCCCAGTGCGGATTGGACGACTTCACACACAACCTTTGAATCTCTTCGCAGGCGTGCATGAAGGTTTCCTCACGATGTTTTCCTTCACCGTAAGAGCGTCGGATAACGTACATATATTTTCGAAAATTCGAAAACACATTGGTACGTGTCGGGACTTGAACCTCAGCCCTCCCGGTAGGAAGGCGACAGTCCACACCATTGAGCCACCGACGCTCTTTTGTTCTAAGGAAAGGTAATGGGTATGGAGTACTGAGCCAGAACATTCATACTTTATTTGAACTCTTCGATCTTACTAACGAATAAATATACTTTTTATTTAATTTGGAAGTACACATTTAACATAAGTCTCCCATAATGCATTCAAATGCTTCTATTGTACGGTGATGGAATTCAGAACCTTTGATGTCATTGACGACTTCTCTATCACTAAAACAACTTAGTTAATGCTTTTGCATTTAAAAATTGGCAACTAATTTGTTGTGTCCACAACAGCACTGGTTTACCTTAAATTGTGTTAAATTACAGCTAAATAACTCAACCGATTTTACTTACCAGACACCGACACGATTGTGTCGTTATTGTTCCCACGGATTGTTGAACCAGGATTTGGTTATATCCTTGTCGGTATCCATAATTCAAATACAGTATGATTTATTGTGGTTTATTGCACACATTAATTCCACATCGATTCTTAGTTGAAGAGTCTATTGGTACGATGCCAACAGGAAAACGTTAAAGACCATGCCACTAGCTGCCTTATGTCTAACGAGTGTCTAATGGCCGCTTGAACGTTGGAAATGTGTGAACTTACCACAAGAACACTGCCTGCTAGTGCGATTAAACATCCTGATTGTGTACGCGCATTATGATCTTATTACATAAACATTATTCGTATAAATTGAGGAGTTTCCCCGCTCGACAGATTGTAGGTTTTTAGAGGAAAACCGGACAGAAAGAGTTTCTGTCCGGATCTCAACTATTCATAAAGTTTTTCTATGTGCCAATTGTGATCTGAACTGTAAGAGGAAGCATTAAAATTTCTAGATGACGTATTTTATTAGATGTTTACATATTTTCCTAACAAGTTATAAAATGCATTAAGTTCACGTTTCATATCGATTCAGTAAATGATAGACGACAGTTGCCGTTATTACCAAAACTTTTCGCGTTGCACAGCTTTATTCTAAGTGTGCCTTCAATCTTATTATCGAATGTCGAAATAGTTAACTAACAGTAAACATTTTTTCCCTTGACTGTACGTTTTGGCGGTAACAATTGATTGCTTAGAAATGTATAATGTGTTCCAATTGACGAAGCAAATGATAATATGAATGAATACCGCAGGTTCATATTTCTTGCGCATCCAATCTACAAAAGTCTCATCCGTCGAGGTCGTCAAATATGAAACCTTCACAAGATTGTTGCTTTACAGTTGCTTAATATAAATATTATGTTAAATGCAGTGGCACTGGCACTAACACATCATTGTATTCTAATGCAGCTATGATCCAGGTATCTGTGTCAATGCAAAGCTCTCTTGTGTTAGTCACTTGAGGCGTTGACGACAAGTGTGACATTATCAAACTAGTGTTTTGATATTGTGCTACGCCGGCGAATTTGGTGTGGCTTTTAATAGAAGGTACATATATACAATTACATTTGACAATTAGCCAGCAGGGAAGCAAGGTAACTTAACATTAAACTGAACATAATCCTGATTGAACCTAAATTTTTATCTGGGTTCAATCAGGATTAATATTCACAAAGCCTTCGTCGGTTACACATTAAAACTGTCCGATTGAACGCTACGTTTTGCAACCCAAATACTACTCCGAGCCAGGCGTTTAACTTAATAAATAACAGATTTATGGACCAAGACGGTGTCGGAAAATTATTGGTATCTAATGTAGATCCATTGGGTGATTTAAACATACATGTGTGTGAGTTTTGCCTTTTGCGATACCGTCTTTACAAAATTTCATTGATTTAGAGTAAGATTTTGTGACTGGTTTTGATCCGAAATCTTCTACCAAGCAGTTGTTTGATTGATCTGTATTGGCCACGTTGAGCAATGATAATCTTATTGGGACGTTGACTGGGTTCAAATTTAAATATGTAAAGCTAAATAAATTTATTGAATGTTACAGTTCAATACTTCATATTATTGTTATCCACATATCGAATCATGTATTATGGTTCGAAGCCATCTATCTGCTCATATCAGTCATAGCTTGACCAAGGCTTGTCTTTATTAAGCTGGGGGCGTTATATTTGTAAATAAAACAATTTATTTGTAAACTTTCGTACAGTATTAACATTCTATCGCTTGTTAATATAAACGAATGTTCTTTTTTCTAATTAGCCTCGGCATTTGTTTACCGAAACAATAAAAGTTCTCGTTCGCTTTATGTCCGGAGCAGGTGATCCGCTTTCACAATCCGACCACAGTCGCCATTGCTCTTAATCACGACGTTTGATTGAATATAAATATCTTTCTATTGGACGTTGACAGCGGATAGTATTTTGTAGCACAAATGGTGTGCACGACAATATTATTATGATTGCGTTGTACGATAACGGTAATAGCAATGATGGGTCGAAGTGTTATCAGGTTTCTGTCGAGGGTATTAGGTTCAGTAAAGGTCGACTGGTGAGGATTTTTCTGTTTCACAGCCTCCGTCTTTCGGTTGATGAAGGTTCTAGCGACTTTACAAGTACTGGATAAGCGTACCAGGTTAAGGTCCGAATCTTGTAGGACCAATGTCTTGCAGATATTTTATCCTTGAAGGCCCGTATTCTAGAATGAGACTCAACGTTGATCTTTACTTAAATTTACGTAGAAAAGGGATAGCGCTATATACTATGAATAGCGGCATCCCTTTCAATTTTTTTTTAAAATCAATGCTGGAGTTTCGTTCTACAATACGAGCCTTAGTATCAAAATAGTGCTTAATCGTCGATGTTATAAGCCTGATATGTTATTGATGTTACTCGTATACGCCTAATAATTATGATGTATTATACTTCTTTACAACGTAGACTTATATTGCATTTTGAAGTATTGTCGAAATTCCCTAATTATTGATAGGTAGTCTACAATTTATAACAAAATACCTGATGATTTCGAGCTGGTTTTGATACACATTTTGATTATGTAATACCACAATTGGATATATGAAGTATTAATTGACACTTTGCAAATATATTCAACATTGGAATAAATAAAGAAGTCACCTCCGTCATCATTAAAATATACAATATGTTGGTCATAAGTAGTTACGTTGTATTATACATGACTCAAACAGCGTCTTTTGTAAAAGTACTTGTCGTTTGAAAATTCAGCGAATTCCTTGTTGAAATGCCTTACTTATATTAATTCAATTCGTCTGGTTCCATTGAATGATTGTGCGCAGAACAAAGCAATGGTCCCTTTAAATGGAGGCGATGCATTACATGTTGCATGTAATGTATTTTAAAGGGCAAACGATTTTGGAATTTTAATGTGTTTATTTATACGTATAGGTTATATTTAAAAACAATGTTTATTTATATTCGCGATTGACTGCTATTTCAAGAGGGTGATACTATTGTGATGATCAACATCATAATCCCGTAATGAACTGTTACACGTATGTTCATTACGTTAATATAAATTATAGCATGTAAATAAATAAAAAATGTTTTATTTACATGTAAAATAACTTTGACTTTTTTGTTTTGAATCCATATTGTAAGAATCTGTGTTTTTATTAATGAATGAATGTCGTGATTGTTATCTGAATAAATTTTACTTTACTATAACACCAAAACCCGAAATTTTATAGAACTTTATACCTACGTCGCATGTCATAACAATGATGGTACCGCAGCGTCCGACTGACGAGCAGGTGAATTCGCAGCGTGCCACAATAGGGGCCAATTAATCTTCGGCCGCGTGTCTTGGTCAATAACCATTTGATCCAATTACGTCGCTTTGTAACGTCGTAATCGATTCGGGGATAAAGATGCGAACGTTGCGCTGGCACGCGCGCCTTGCGTAACGCGCACGACACGCGTCCGCGACGCGCGGTACAGTCCGTTGTGGTTGCTGACCAAGTTATTTCGGCAATCTTATTATAAAGAAACTATTCCAATTTTAATATATATAATAATGGAATGTTATTAAAATCGAATCCAGATCCAGACAAAAAAAATAAAGTTGAGATTTACACTTTTATTTTTTTGATATGAATAAAAGCCATGCCGGCGGGATCATCACTTCACATCAAATCGCCATCTAGCGCATTCGAATGCAGGTGCAGGTATCCAAAGAATAAATAAGCTTGAGAAAACATGATAAAATACTTTTTTGCCAATGTCGTTTCTGAACTGATAAATTGTTTATTGCAGAGCAAATTGACTTAAGTCTTTGTCATTTAAAATGTTTTCTCCGTTCTTTCTTTTTCTTCCTCCCTCATGCGGCGGAAGGAGCACGGTCGGTTATATTGATTGATAATTGCCTTATCACCTATATATATAATTTCGCCATAACTTAGTGCACGAGCATATAAATACTCCATACCGGTGCGTAACTTACGTAATTATAACTAAATCGGTTGGTAAATAGGAATGTATCAGTGTCTGTTATAATGATATACTGTGACGGCTGTCACCGGACCTTAAGCAACATTTGCCAGCTATTTAGCAAGCATTCAACAAAAGCCTTTGCCTGTATATTCGGCGGTATATTTCAAAATAAGCGCTTAATGCGCTGCATTGAACTGAACTGAGAATAGTGGGTTGGGTTGTTGCGCCATTAGACCACGGTAAGGGCTACTGACCCTATGAGTGCTTTGTTTTGCGCTAACTTTTACTAGGTGGTAGACTCGATACATAGTCGTCTAGGTAGTACCACCGCAGTGCCAGATATCGTCCCGTGAAACAGAAGTGTATGTCTTTTGTGTTCGGGCTGAGGGTACTGTAGGTAGTGAATAACCGGTAATAAGAGACCTAACACCTGTTGTCTCTGGTGTCGGCGCTGTGCTGCATTGCCGGAGAATAACTGTCCTATTAGTGGTTGGTCTCTTTCAATGCCGCTCTGTCATGTCAGCGTATTACTTACAATCAGGTTGGCGTCTTGACCGTTTCGTACACTTTAACATAAAAAAAAACTTTCTAGTAAGTTGATTTCTCATTTGAGGTTACAAAAATCTGATATCTGCGTTAAGGGGATGATACCCATTGACTCCAGGTCATTACTGGCACAGAGTGAGCACATGGCAGTAAAGCCTGCTTCTCTCTGGTCCAGTCAGCCCCTGTTCTCAATACTTACGTGCACATGTTCAGAGTCGCTATTGATTCATACGTGTTGACTATTGTAGATGAAGGAATAGTGTCCTTCCTACTACAACGCACCCTAAACAGAAGTTCGAGTAATACTTTATTCAGTATTCAAGTTGGAGGTTAGGAGACTTAAATCCGTTTATTTATATCTGATGACATTTCTGAAACGTACGTCTCTTTTTTGTGAATGCGTTGGGTGACAAAACAATTCGCTGTTTGTTTGATATAAATAGCTGACAATAGGAAGCTTTGTGCATTTAAAGTAACACTGTTACATTGTTTCACTTTGCGGCTTTTTTTTCATCGGGTCTCAAAACGTTACAAGGTTAGTATCACACATAGCGTCTGTTGCACGTTTGCATCAGAAAACTAATATGTGGATTTAATATTTTTTTTCTAAACGAATCCGCTGACTTTGAACAGTAAAGAAGAAACGGAGACTATTTGCAGATAGCTACGTCGTTGCATCGTTGGGGACCGGGAGATTAAATAAAAGTTATGGAACTAGGATTCTGTGTGCACTCCGATGTATATAATTGTGGTTTGTTTAATAACTTACACGATTGTGTGAGGGAGGATCATTATATTACTACAGCTTAGTTATTTCTTCACTAGGGTGCCAACTGGTTAGGTTAGCTTAGACTCCTTGATGAAATAAATGCATTATTTAATGAAGTCTTTACGAGCACAAGATACTTTTGAATCGTCAAATTTAAATGAAGTCAGAAACTAGTTTGAATCTACTGCTTGATATATGGTTTGGACGGTAAATATAGCTTGAAAATGAAATAGCATAATCATAGCTTGAGAATCAAATTTTAAAAATATATTAAATATTTTAAAGGGCGGCAACGCATTTCTGGGACCTGAGGTCTTGCAAATGTTTATGGGCGGCGGTGTCACTTACCATCAGGTGAACCGTATGCTGGTTTGCCTCCTGTTCATAATATATATATATATATATATATATATATATATATATATGCTCCAAAAAACTATAAACTTAGGTATTACTCGCTTAATTTTAAATGGTGTATTTACCAGTGCAGTCACGGGGGACGCAATCAAAATAGTTAGCGTAGCTTAGTAGTTTGTTTTCTGGGTGCCCATATAACAAGCTTATTGCTTGAATTAAGGCTAGATAGCGCTGTGTGAATATCAATGTATATTTTTTAACACTTTGAACGCGAATGACGCCTAAAGATGTCAAATAGGATAGATTTTCTATTGTGTCTGGATTCTTGGTGTTCGAAGGGATAATTTATACACAGAAATGAATAAGGTTTTATGCCAGACATAGCTAAACGGCAGACAATGTTAACACACGGTGGATAACGACCTCAGCGACCCGTTGCACGTGGCCACGGCGGATTGCGACACCCTGGTCCGAATTGGAGCAGCAATTTGGCCGCGCGACGTGTCCTAAGCGGGCACAATGCGCGCCTTACGTAAACGCGTCCGCCAGTCCGCTAGGCTTGGTGGAGCCCATGCTGTTGCCAGTAGCTGAACGTGTTGGCATAGTCATAGTATTGTAGGCTGGTTAAGACACAACCAATTAACTAGAATCTTTTTTTCGATTTGTCAGGTAAAACATTAAATTATGAAGATAAAGTGAGAAGATTTTATCTGCACATCCTCTGGAGTGCACAGAGATTATGAGTAGGGTATGCAAAAGGTTTAATATAAGACTTATATCAGGAACAATAAATATTCACATTTTTGAAAATTGAGCACTGTCATCAAACAGCAGATCGCCTATGGTTGCAATGTGTAAAGGAAAATGAGCAAATAAGTGGAATAGTTTAATATGTTGGCGATTTTCTGGGTTGTCCAGCACAGGGTATGCACTGATTATTTGAATATATGGAGTGCATCCTACTGGGGGAGGGGGGGGGTCCATGCTGTTTGCCAAGAAGCTGAAACGTCTGGACATAGTATTGCTATGCTGCTTATGACAAACAATAAATATTGCTACTTTTTTCGATCTGTCAGGTAATCATAATTGAAGAAGATCAAGTGAGAAGATTAAAGTATTTCGTTTATGAAATTCGGTTGATGATCACACAAGTTGAGCAACTATTGCAATGGTCAGACGTCAGATGGGTGACCAGAATTTATTATCAAGGTCTCCGACTCCACCGTGCGGCGGGAATTTAAGCACGATAGCAGTCATTAACACCTTCGAAACCGCCTTGGGTCAGCGTAGTAGAAAACGGCTGCCCTATAGCTATGCCATGTGGAAAGTTCTATGCCTGCGTGGGACGTTATAAACTGATAGATAAAAACAGCTGTATATACTATGTGCAGGTGTTTCTATCTATCCATCTATTGTGATATTATCATCGAATACTTATTCTTAACATATTCTTCATAACCGCGTCTTGGCAAGCGTAGCGTAGGACGCCCTCCGGCCCGATGGCCCGACGACTTGCGAAAGGTCGCTGGTGGAGGCTGGATGAGGAAAGTGAGGACCGGGATATCTGGCGCAAAATGGGGGAGTTCTATGTCCAGCAGTAGATTGCGATAGGTTGAAGAGAGAGAGAGAGAGAGACTTAAAATATTCGCTATGAAGTCATATAAGTGCAACGTAAGCAACTAATATATTCGAGGACAGCGAACAAGTCCTCGAATGTGGTAGTATCTATATTTCAATACCAAACCATACCGGTTGTCTACATAGTACATTACAACAAGTAATGAGTATAATAATTGATATCTCTTACAATTTTTCACATAGAACGTGACTAGCTTATGGAGCAATGCGGGCGGCAAGTCCCGATCGCCAGGCCCGCTATGAAAGCGACCGCGTGGCGCGTGGCCTACCCGCTTACTCGGAGGGCCAGAGATTACGATGTTATCGTCATTATTAGCCGTACGATATCCACTGCGATAGGCCTCCTCTAGTGACTTCCACTCTAAGTGGTCGGGAGCTATTAGACGACCACCTCAGGTCATCTGCAAAGTCATAAGTTAGCGCAGTGATCTGAACAGTCTTATCTTTAAAAAAACACAACGAGGCAAATAGAAAATCTGTTGTCAGGTGTCTTCTGGAGTCCTGTCACAGACAAGGAGACAACATTAGTAGAAAAGTGTAATGTGGCTAATGGTGCTGTTTGCACGTTGACTCTTAACTAAGTAAGACTTATAATATCCCTGTTTGTAATTGTTTGTTATCCTAAACAAAGAGAACAAAATACCTATTTTTCACTTTCATTTTTCAGTTTATGGAACCAAAAATGTAAACCGGCCCCTGAACTACAGGGCTATGCGCAGGCGCAGCCGGTCGTAAACCACTTGCGAAACTGTCTCAATACCACAGTGGTGAATGACCTTAATGAACGCACCCATTGTCTCATGGGACAATCCATTATTGTAGCATTCATCACAGTTCCCGAAATTAGTCCTCTAATGATATTTTAATAAACATGAAAAATTAAACCTCTGTTGCGAAAACTTTACTCTTAATGAGTTTCTTATTTGTTTACCATTGAATTGACCTTCGGTGCTGGAATTTTAGCTTAGGATTCAGTATATTAAGGTAATGGTTTTAGTTTCGATAATTCCCTTAAAAAAATCTAATGGATTAATATACGTTAAAACTTTTCTCGAGTGGCGCCCACGTAACGGAAAACGAAGCGTGGGCCGACCCCCAACCAGATAGACTGATGTCCTGGTTTAGGTGGTGGGTAGCAGATGGATGTCAACTGCAAGGGATCGGTCCGCGTGGAAATCATTAGGGGAGGCCTTCGTATAGCTGTGGACGTTATAGGTTGTAATGATAATGATGAAAACTTTTAAAAACAAATAATGCTGCACTTTTTAAGCACTGCAATTGCATTCAGTCTTCTAGGCTATGGGGCACTCTCACCTATAAACAGGAACACCAAGTAAATTAGGGTAATACACAGACTCCAGTAATTTCACTACACGTGCCTTCAGCTTATATATTAAATGGAGAATTAAAGCATATCTGTTATGGCGGTAGAAATATATGCGATTGAAATATTTACGCGGATGAACTCATACAAAGTATCTCTCAGGTATTTTAATATTTACTAGCTTTTGCGTGCGATTTCGTCCGCGGAAGCTCTCAGAAGTAGGAAAAAAAATCCCCGATTATGAAACATTTTTCCTTGTTGCTCCGCGCTTTTTGTTCTTAGCGTATGAATGATATAATATAATGATATGTAGCCTAAAGTCTTCCTAGATAAATAAGCCATCCAATACTGAATTTTTAAAATCGGACCATTAGTTCCCGAGATTATCGCGGTCAAACAAACAAACTCTTTAGCTTTCTAATATTAGTATAGATGTAATAATCATATTAGTTAACCATAACAAAATATTTCAATTCTGCGGTCAATACATACGATAGCATAACAATCTCATACCTCATAAAAGCTCTTATTTAAAAACCCTTACAGTTTGAAACAAACGAATATGGACCAGTCTTACGTGCTCCAATTCATTGTCTATTATCAGATGTAAATTTGACGTTATCTAGACACTCACAGCGACCGCGCTTTAGGCTAAACCCGTTCGGAATGTGGTCCAATAGGAACAAGGTTTATCGGGATCTACTGTTATCTAACCTTTACGCGAGCGGTGCTCTGGTATTAGATAAGTGAGAAGCGACGGAACAAAAATAGATGTATCTATTTGGCAAGATGTACGACGTGTAGATGAGGTGAGCTTGGGTGGCTTGCAACAGCTGCAACTCTTGGGGCCTAGAGTTGTACCTAATCACATATAAAATCATATAAAATGTGATATTAAGGTGATAATCGAGAATGTTCAGATTGATTTGATTATGGTTCAACATGTTTTGTTTTAGTTATCGTGTGCTGCCCCCCAAGGACAGGTTTTCCCTAATATGGGTAATAAATTACTAATCATACCTGTGTACCTTTTTCAGAATTAAATATTTACTGTCACATTTATATTAAAAATGCCAGTGATCCTACAAAGTCTGTTTAAAAAGTTAGTACTGTTAAACGACAATACACGATTTAAATGTTTCACAGATAGCTTGTCATAACGCATTACATAACGTAATTGGTTAGAAAAAGCGCAATTACTTGCACATGACTGCTGGGAGCCTGCATTGATACAGTCGGATTGACATAATTAATAAACAAGAATTATATAAGTGCTTTGTAAAAAACGAACTCGCCTCGTTACAGTTATTAATGTATATCCGAGGATTAGCACGTCATTCGTTTCAATTTTTAATTCCATTGTCTTCGGTATATCGTTAGTTATGTAATGGTCATTTATGTAGCCTGTGTTTACAAGATGTATTTGTATCACACTGTATTATTGTCACGTGACAATGCAATATTTATCATTAGTGTCCCACTGCAGGGTATAGGCCTTTCCACACATCATGGATATGAGGTGATCGGACAGATTTCTACCATCTTTAGACAAGAGCCGAAAAAAGGGATCTAAGTCCTTAAGTTTTACGGGACGCCAAGTTTTGTTTTATGTTACATAGTATACAGGTCGGTCAGGACACTCACCTGATGGAAAGTGATACGCCCGACCATTCAAAGCGGGTTTGATTGAGACCAAGAACAGATAGGCAGTTATTATTCTCCATTAATGCCGCACTGCGCCCGTCACCCGAAACAACAGATGTTAGGTTTCTTTTATAGCCGGTAATTTTAATAGATACAGTGCCCGCATCCCGTCATCTCGCACAACAGAGAAATGCAAATCACTTCCATTTCACGGAACAATATTTGGCACTGCGGTGGTACCTACCTAGATAACTCAGTACCGAATCTACCACCTAGTATGTAATATTTTTCGCTACTTAATCCATCCGATGACTGCGATAGTAGCATAACAAGCCATGTCATTAATTGTACCTACGCTCTAGCTACGACTCCATTGGCAATGTAAACTCGCGTGCAAGTAAATCGACTCAAGCCTCAAGTACGCACAACAAGTGATATAACTAAAAAATGCCTTATTATACCTCTATATAATGTTTTACATAATTAAAGCCTAGTAATTGAGCTTTAAAATGGTGTAAGTTGCATGAAAATCGATTCAGTAGTTTAGTAAAAAAGGTTAATGCTAATGATAATGTAAAAAATGTTGAAAATTCATACAATTTCACAGTATGGGGTTATTGTGTTTAAATGAAAGAAAATGTGCGTAAGATAAAAAAATTAATCGTGTATTTGGTATTCCCTCCTCTAGCTCTGATCACTGCTCTCATGCGATTCTTCATCGACCTTATCAACTTTTTAATGGATGATTGTGGTATTCGACCCCACTCTTCTACCAACGCAGTCTTGAGCTCATTGATGTTTGTCGGAGCTAGATTCCTCGCTCTAACTTTCCTTTTGAGCTCGTCCCATATGTGCTCAATGGGATTTAAATCGGGGCTGAGCGCTGGCCAATGCATAGTGTGAATTCCAACTTCGTTCAGGAAATCACGTGTGGCCCGAGCAGTGTGACATCGGGCATTGTCATGCATCAAGATGAAATTTTCCCCAATAAAGCCTTGATAAGGGACAACTTGATCCAGTAGAACATTTTCAATGTAACGATCACTGGTCAGACCTCCTCCCCGGCCTCCCCAGGAACGAAAACAAGGTCCGTTTTGCCTTCTAAGGAAATTCCAGCCCACATCATGCACCATATGCAACGGTTTCCACAAAGCAGCACTGTGAAAACCGTTCACCGGGACGACGGTATACCCGACCTCTCCTGTCGCTGCCATGGAGACACATCCTCGTCTCATCTGTGAACAGGACTGACTGCCATTGCTCTATGCTCCAATCCAAATGTTCTCGAGCAAAGTGAAGGCGTGCTTGACGATGAGCTGTGGTCAACTTCGGGCCTGTAGCGGGTCTTTTCGGAGTAAGGTTAGCTTCTTTCAACCTTCTTCTACTGTCCACTGACTGACAGTCACCCGCGAACTTGACGTAGCTCCTGCTGCACATCTACGCCGGTAAGGTGTCGATTTCGGAGAGAGGTCGAGACCAAAAACCGGTCGTCACGCTCCGAGGTGCACCGGCGTCGGCTGGTATTAGGCCTCCGAGTGAAGGCACCAGTCTCTTGAAACCTTCTGTATACTCTCGAGACAGCGGACTGACTCATATTCAAACGACGAGCGACTTCTCGCTGGTTCAAGGCTTTAATTATGTAAAACTTTTTATGCGCACTTGAGGCTTGAGTCGATTTACTTGCACGCGAGAGTAGTTCATTTACGATGTAATGTTAATTTTAATCACCAGTTTAACCTATCGGAAACAAGTCAACTCTCTGCTGCTGCAAAAGCGATCTCTCACTATGAATGAATGAAGCAGCGTTGCGTGATTGACTTTTGATAATAATTAAGTGACTATATCGCGCCCAGCAGTGGACTTATCTACTTGGTTCAAGTTTGTTGCCATACCTTTGTCAATTTTAATTTTTAACTGTCAGTAGAAACCGTAATAGTATTGTTTCGATTCTCACCATTGCATGTCGTGGCGGCCTGTAATTGAAGCTGCACTTTGCGTGTTTTTCCTACAATCACCAAGTATTATAAACGAAATTACCTAGTTAAAGATTTTATGTAACTTGTCCTTATTAATTAAACATACAATGATGCGATACCAGCATTGCTCATATTTTGATCAATTAACCCTTTGACCGCCAATGACGCCTTAAGAAGCTAGACAATAGATTTTCTATTGTGTCTGGATTCCCGGCGTTCAATGGGTTTACACCATTTTAGGACACCTTTAAGGAGTTTACTTTTATTGTTATATTTAAAGTTTTGTTTGCTATAATATAAAATAGGCTTTTTCATTTGTTACAGAAAACTTAGCGCCATCAGAACTGAAGAAACTTAGAAACAAACAGAGGAAAGCGAAACGCAAAGCGGAGCAAGAGAGTGCATTGGCGGCGCAAGTACAGGTGAGTGTTAATCATATATTTTTAATATTTTCTATTAATGAATAATAATAAAATTTACCTTACTATGATAATTAATTTTTATTTTTATAATACTAATACTCATCATCATCAGCTTATAACAGTCCACTGCAGGGACAGGTCTTGCCACACAGCATAGCTATGGGGAGATAGAGCCGTTACTCACCACACGGGCCCAATGCGGATTAGTGAGTATTTAGCCCATGGGACGCCGGGAATCCAGACACAATGGAAAATCTATTGAGACTGGCGCCTGAAGGCGTCATTGGCGGTCAAAGGGTTAGCGACTAATCCTATGATTGAAGCTGGGACCGACGGCTTACGTGCCCTGCGAAGTACGGAAACATCTTTCTTTTCGGACAATTGGGTAATCCAGTCTGCAATCCCAAGCTGGATTCGAACCCACGACCTCCGAACTGAGCTGAACGGTGTGCCCACTAGACCATGGAGGTAGTATAATGTATGTTTTTGCAGGTGAAACGGGAGCAGCATCACAAAGCGCGGCAGCAGAGCAGGGCGACCCTGAAGCGCCGCAGCTGGATGAGCTGATACCCGATAAACTAGCCAGGGTAAGATTATATACTTGGACTCTGTAATTCAATTCAGTTAATTTGTTAAACATAGGTCATACACTCAAGGTGGAACAATTATACAATAGTAGCACTATGTCTTGCCTCTGAAAGGCGTACAAATATGAAAGCAATGAACCATGGAATTGCGTCATATTTTACGGCATCCTGCAGTTTACATTTTAAAAGTATTATATTTTAGTATCCTGTACATCTCGTTTAACAATCGTTTGTCTATTGTCTTGATTCTTCACAGTTCGATCCAGAATTGGGTCAGTTGGGTAGTTCTTTTAAAAAAATTATATGAAGTGAGGTTAATGAACCAATTTTTTAGGGTTTTTTTATTTCTATTTCAATGAACCACGAACAGGTGGGTCGGCTTTGGTTCCAAAGATGTATGCTGGGGCCCCTTGAAATCTTATACCGATAGAATAAACAAACGTCAACTGGACCAATTTATGGAAAAGAAGTTGTGCTTGCAGTCCCTGCTATGGAAACTTAACAACACAATTAACCTTTTTTTTTAAATGGGTACACTTAAAAAAAATAAGTTAATTAAACAAACATACACATGTGCTGCATGTTCATGCACACATTTGTTTGCATGAACTAAGTTACATACAATGTAATAAAGTGCAATGACACAAACACTATGAAAACAAAATGCATAATAAAATATATGTGCCACTTTACAAAGCATTCTTTCAAACCGATTCTAAAAATCTGTTTTCGCTTCTAGACTAATCTTTTCCTTATTACATTCGGAACTCCAGACAGGTATTAATTCTTCCGGCCTTGGTAAAATACAATCGCAAAATGGTTACTATGCATATATTTCAATTGGCATTTCTATATGTCAGTATGGATGACCTTTAACGTTTTCTTCCATCAAACGTGAAATCACCGCTCGAACACATCATCTGGGGCACGATTTTACTTATTGTTTGTATGGACGTAATTTGTATACAAATGTATCTTTATAAGTAATGTACTCTTGATTGAAAATATTTATTTATTAATGAAGTCAATTCAACAGTTAGATTGGCTTCGTTAAGTGTGCTATATTCCGAAAAGAAGACTAGATAACCGTCTAGTAACTCGACTCGTTTAATTGGTATAATGAAATATGTACCTTATTTAAGTAATGAGTAGATACGATATGTAATGTATGCAAAATTAAGTTCATTACAATATAATAACTATCGACACATCCCGGTGTCGCGCGGCTATTTGGAGTTATAGTAAGGTTGCATTTTTTTCTGAAAATTTGATATTGTCTATGCCATTGGGAGATAGAGTTGTTTTCTAAAATTTCTTGAACTTTATCAAACAATAGGTACAACCAATAAACGTGCACTACTTATGTGTGTCAAAACATTCGCTTATTGTCATTTCGATTGACATTGATATTTGTGTCGTGTGTAGTTCTATATTTAACTACAGGAAACCTATTTATAACTGTTAGTTGTTATTTACTTCCTGATTGTACTAAGAGACAAATAAACAAGGAACCAAAGGTACTATTTTCAATTTACAGAGGGGTTACCGCAATCTCTTAAAACAGTATTGTTATAATGATACGTCAGCATTTTTGTACCAGAAAAGATGAAGTAATTTATTTTATTTTTATTTATTACATACTTTATTGCACTTTAAAAACGAAATACAGAGAAAAGAAAATTAAATCTTAATAAGTACAATGGGCGGCCTTATCGCGCAGGGCGATTTCTTCCAGGCAACCTTAGGATGGAGAAAGAAGAAAATACTTTAAAAAGGGGATTTTGGTGCAATTACTTATAAAATAAAATAAAAATACTTTAAAACCTAAATAAATATACATAAATACACATTCATATTCATATTGGAGTAAAAAGAGAATAGGTAAAAGAATAAAATAAAAACAAAGGACAATAGATACAGAATAAAAGGTTTTTATACATAAACATATATCATAATAAAAGTAGATAAAAAAAAATAAAATTGTACATATATAACAACAAAAATAATAATAATAATAAAAAAAAAAGCAGTTGAAGCAACTAAGAATAAGTAGCAAGTAAGTGCTTATTCAATTTACTTTTAAAGCTCTCGATTGACTGAGCTCGTCGAATCTCAACAGGCAATGCATTCCACAAGCGTACTGCATGAACTGAAAAAGATTTATCAGCAAAACCTGTGGAATGGACTGGCGTTTCAAGCTGGAGGTTATCAGATGACCGCAAAGTGCGTGAATGTGCATCTCCAAGGAATCTGAAACGGTCCTTAAGGTAAGAAGGAGCAGAAGGACGAAAGAGAATATTGTAAAGCATGGACAGTATATGAGTATTCCGGCGGAGGCGAATTGGCAGCCACTTGAGTTTGTTGCGAAATTCGGAAATGTGATCAAATTTTCTCAGACCAAAAATGAATCTGATGCAGAAGTTCTGAAGTCGCTCAAGCTTATCCAATAGGGCCTCACTAAGGTCGAGATAACAGGTGTCAGCATAATCTAGTAAAGGAAGTAAAAGCGACATCGCTAACGCAGTCTTAGTTGAAATCGGTAAAAAGTTACGTAACCTTCTTAGAGCACCAGCAGACGCAAACAGTTTGCGGCTTACTTCTGTTACCTGGGTAGCCCAGGATAAGTTATTGTCAATAATTATACCCAAGTCCTTAACAGTTTTACTAAAGGGTATAGCAGCTCCATCAAAAACAACTCCAGGTAATGTCTCCCATTTAATTTTAGAGGTCATCCTAGAACTACCAACCATAATCAACTGTGTTTTGCTAGGGTTCACTTTAAGCCCATGGTCGGAGCTCCACTGAGATATACGTTCTAAATCAGTGTTGATCGTCTGTACGGCTGTTGCTAGATGTTCAAGAGGTGCCTGTGCATAGATCTGCAAATCATCTGCATAAAGATGGTAGGAAGAAAGAAGGTTATTTGATATAGAATTGATGAAAATAGAAAATAGTAACGGAGATAAAACTCCACCTTGAGGAACACCAGCACTGACATCACACCAGGAAGACAGTGCATCCTCAACACAGATTTGCTGTCTTCGTCCAGTGAGATAGCTACGAAACCAGTGAACTACTGATGGAGATACGTTAAGAGAGCACAATATACCGAGAAGTATATCAGAATCTACTGTGTTGAAAGCATTGCTAAAATCAAGCAGTGCTAGCACAGTCAGATTCCCAACCTCCATGCCCGACCTGATGTCTTCCGTAATGTGGATCAAGGAAGTGGTTGTGCTGTGCCCAGCACGGAAACCGGATTGGAAAGGATTAATATTATTGTAATACTGTTTTAAGAGATGGCGGTAATAAGAATCCTCCCTGGTCTTAAGAATTAGTTAATGATTCAATATTGCCTCAATATACGCACGAGGTTTTCACATTTTAGTTCGTTATTTAATATAGGGCATAGGTACCTATAATAAAATTAATAACACTTATTTTTATTAAACAAGATTGTAGTTTTTCCATAGCCAAGGGTTGGTTAACTAGTACAGTAGAGATACAGATTCCCTCGAGCACGAATCCAATTCGCACTTGACCGGTTTTATGATACACTTTGAGTTTATCACTCGATATTATCATTAAAACAATTTCGGTCGTAAAGGATTTAGTAACCTACCTAATGTTTTTGTAGATCTGTTGTAATATTAACCGCATTCCTATGCGGACGCCGCTTTATAATAGTATTATGTCCGCAACTTTGCTTATGGACTAAATAAGGACCTACATATATCTACTAGTCCATTAATAGATTATTTTTACCTTATCTATTCAACCTATCGAAGTCCACTGCTGGACATAGGTCTCCCCCATTTTGCGCCAGATATTTTTACCTTAACGTAGTATAATGTTTTTGGACACTTATAAAAATTCTATATAAAAAAACATTACAATGAATCTAATACCTCAAATCTTATTGTCTTTCCTAGCTGTTTCAGAAAATCGTCTAAACATATTTTTTTAATGAAATCAAATTACTCTACCACCGGTTCGGAATCCAAAGTCTAGTCTAGTATCCATAGTATAGATACTAAACAACATGAAAAAGTACTAACATGTATACTTTTTGAAAAAATATGACATAATATTCCATAGACACCGATAGAGATGCACACAAATTTAACTGCCCGGAAGCCGTGCCATGGATCGTGTATAATTGGAAACTATAATGTGTCTATGAACATTTTGTCGTCATGGCGTCAATCTTAGCATGCGAGTCTTTGCATGCATACACACGACAAGCACGAATGCGTCGACACGATGTCAGTTTGACAACGCGACCTTTGGTGTCAAAGCAAGCCGGAACGAGAGGCGCCATTTAACAATAATAGCTTATATCGTTACCTTTTCAAGTTCAATGTCTGGCACGAACAATTGTGATCGAGCTATTTTTAAAACACGGTTTGAAATTTGTGGTTTCAAAGCTTCATTTAGATTATACAGTCCTTTTTATTTTTTTCGGAATTACTTATCGCTGTTGGCCTCAGGATGCCTTCACAGCTTCACCGTACAATTGGCGAGCCCAAAAATGTATGCAACGGGCCTATGGGTGTCCCAGAGTGGGACGCGAACCTCGGTTTAGGGCCATGTAGGGGACAGAGGGCTAGGTAACCTAGTTTGGGGAGAAAGGCGACTGGGCACATGCCGGTAGCGCGATTAGGGCCTGGTCGAATGTACAGGGACTCGCGACGATGGCCCCGCCGGCGGGACGGAATCTCGGTCTTGAGTTTGTAGTTTTTATTGGTATTATACATGTGTTTATATGTATATCTACTACGTTAAACAGAAGTAAAATTATTTAAATATCTATATGTTTTAATTTACAGGTAGATGACCCATTAGAGCAAGCAATTAAGTTCCTACAACCGCTGCGGACTCTCGCCGCGGATAGAATAGACACACATTTAATGGCCTTTGAAATATATTATAGGAAAGGTAAGTTCATAACTCCGATACATATCTCATATAATATGTGACGATTAGATTTCAACACAGTGTAGAAAATGTCGCGAGGAAACCTGCGCACGCCTGCGAAGAATTCAAAGGTTGTGTGTGAAATCGGCCAATCCGCACTGGGCCTGTGTGGACGACTGTGGCCAATCACCCTTTACGGGTACCTCTACGGACGAGTAATGAGCTGAAGATTTAAATGTATAGTGTATACAGTGACATAATTAAGATTCGTAACACGGATATCCGTAGGGGAACTAGAGTGACCGACATAGCCCACAGGATAAGCAAGTTGAAGTGGCAGTGGGCAGGGCACATAGTGCGTAGAACCGATGGCCGATGGGGCGGAAAGGTTCTCGAGTGGCGTCCGCGTAACGGAAAACGAAGCGTGGGCCGACCCCCAGGATTGATGACTGGTTAAGGTGGTGGGTAGCAGATGGATGTCAACTGCAAGGGATTTGGACAGTAGCAGCAGTGGACGTTCTAGGTTGTAATGATGTTGATACAGTGACATCTATCGGGGCAATTACGAACTACTGAACCATCACTGTCACCAAACGTTCATCGTACACTACTAATTGTACGTATTGTTTGAATTTCCAGAGAAACCATTATTAATGCTGCAGAGCATAAAGCGCGCGTGGCGGCTGAATCCGGAGCACCACAACTTGCACGAGTGCCTGGTGCGCTTCCGCAGTTGGCTGGACTCGGCTGATTCGTTACACGCGAACGTGGCCGCTGTCATTGCCGCGGAGACCAAAGAGGTTTGATTCCTTGAGTTTTTGCTTAGATAAACAATAAGATTTTCTACGTTACGAGGTTAATATAGTGAGCGTCGGTGGTCCAATGGTGTGGACTGTTGCCCACCTATACGGAGGGCTGAGGTTCAAATCCCGCTACGTGCCATTGTTTTCGAATTTTCTAATTATATGTACGTTATCCGACGCTCTTATGGTGAACGAAAACATCGCGAGGAAACCTTCACGCCTGCGAAGAGATTCAAAGGTTTTGTGTGAAGTCGTGCAGTCCGTAATGGGCCTGCGTGGACGACTAAAGGCCTAATCACCCTATACGGGTAGGCTCGTACCCCACGGTGAGGACGTTTAATGAGCTGATGATGATGACGAGGTCAACAGAACGGTGAGACGCTCACCTGATGGTAAGTGATACGCCTGACCATGACACCATTGAGCCACCGACGCTCAATTCTATAAATTTTGTTAATCTAAATAATAATAATAATAGTAATCTTTATTGCACAGAAAATAAAAAAAAGAACATGATAAATGAAGAACCAAATTTAAAGTAGGTACAACAAAGGCGGTCTTATCGCTATAAAGCAATCTCTTCCAGAGAACCTTCATGAGAGGAAATACTTTTAAAAATTGTGAATAAGGGTTAAATGTGCAAAATTAAAGCAAGAAATATAGTAAGTAAAAAAAAAAGTAAGTAGTAAGTGTTAGATAAACACAATATATTATTGAAAATGAATAAATGAAACATTGCAGATATTCGGCGAGCGTAGCGCGGTGCAGCTGGCGGAGCAGTACTTCAAGGAACGGGCGTCGGCGTCGCAGGCGGCGCGTTGTGTGGGGCGCGCGCGCTCGCACGTATCGTGCCGGCGCGTACCAACGCTGCGAGGGCACTAGCCACTGATACTAGTCTGCCCGACACTACTATACAGGTGAGACCGTGTATACGGAGTGTACGTGAATACCAAGGCCATCTGCGGCCAACAGCAGTAGTTAGTACGAAAAAAAAAACAAAAAGTGTACGTGAGCGGACATGCTCGCACGCATGCATACAGACACAGGAAAGTTGGTATAGGGACTTGCGCACGCCGCGAGGATATCGCCTCTGATATTAGAAAGAAAGAAACGTTTATTTAACCACAAAATTGTACAATGACAACAATACAATATAACAATTTAAAAAGAGATAAAAAAGTAAGAAGGTATAACATGAATTTAAATTTTGTGGTCAAAAGGGCCTGTCTCAGTTTATGCTGCCGTGTCTGTGCGGTTATATACTATATTATTATATAAACAGAAGTGGACAGACACGACAGCGTTGTTATTATTTATAATATCGACGGTAAAAAGCGAAACTGCTGTAACCCTCATATAACTTATATGGCGTCCATATTTGCAAATAAGCAGTGCATACCCTGTGCATCCAGACAACCCGGAAAATGGCCAACATATTAAATGATTCCCACTTAATAGCCCATTTTTCTCTACAGATTTTAAACCATAGGCGATCTGCTGTCATCAACAGCACTCAATTTGACAAAATGATAACTATTGTTTTTGAAATTAGTGTCTATCATTTTGCATACCTACGCATAATGTCTGTGCACGCACGCCAGTTATAAAATCTGTTTGGAAACGAGGTATTTACCTGTCATTGCTTGATGCACTCTGTCTTTGCTTCTTATATGTATTGCTGTCACACTGCCACTTCAACTCGCTGATCCGGCGGGCTATGTCGGTAGCGTTCTGGCAATGATTCCCACTTAATGGCCCATTTTTCTACAGATTTTAAACCATAGGCGATCTGCTGTTATCAACAGCACTCAATTTGTCAAAAATTGTTTTTGAAATTAGTGTCTATCATTTTGCATACCTTACGCATAATATATGTGCACGGACGCCATGATAAAAGCTGTTTGGAAACGAGGTATTCACCTGTATTGCTGTCACACTGCCACTTCAACTCGCTGATCCGGCGGGCTATGTCGGTAGCGTTAGTTCTCTTTCGGATTAAATCATTTCTGATCTTAAGAGAGACCCCGAGCATAGCTCGCTCCATTCCGCGTTTACTGACTTTGAACTTGTGAACCAATCCCACAGTCAGTGTCCATGTCTCAGCTGCATATGTTAGCACGGGTAGGACGCATTGCTCAAACACTTTTGTCTTTAAGTTTAGTGCCATCAAATACCAACATATCACACAACTTTTGTCTCACGTTGAATAATAAATGTTCACGCTCTATAACATGTCTTTTCAAACTTGTAGGGTTGCGTCGAAGTGTTGGAGAGTCTGCGTAATGGCGACTTTGGCCCGTGCGAGAAGGAGACTGAAGCGTACGTGGAAGCGTGTCGCGCCAAGTTCCCGTATGCGATCGCGTTCAAGCCTCCCGCGCCCGAAAACCACGTGGACGACGTCCCTCGGGACAACTGAGGCCTGTAGCCTCGTATAACCCTGGCCTGGGGCTAGTGCGGCCTCGGGTCTCGATGACCCCGGCCTGTGACCATTCAGGCCTCTAGACTCGTGTATCCCGTGCCAGGGACTAGTGATATATAGGACATTGGTTACCCCGGCCTGGGACTACTGAGACCATTTGCCTTTCCCAGCTAGGTTCAACTAAGAAGTCGGGCCTCGCTGACATCGCTCCTAGGACTACTGAGACATCAGGCCTCATTTACCCGGGCCTGGGACTACTGAAACGTCAGATGTTGTCGCGCGGGGCCTGGTACTAACGAGAACTCTGGCATCACTATCCCCAACCTGGGACTACTGAGGCGTCGGGTCTTGATCGCCTGGTGCTTGGGACTACTGAGAACAACGGCCTAGTCCCGCTCCTGTGTTCACATATACGGTTAGCATTGTCATTTGAAGTATGTACTATTGACACAGTCATCATTCTCATTTTCTGATGAATTATTAGTATTTAAAGATACTGTGTCTTTTAATACTGATGCTTTAAAAAATAATGCTGCAATTATTTAGTCACGCCAGTTTACTTTACAGCAGTATGACTTTCTATTTTACTGTACCTGTAAGGCTGGGAAACCCGTCAAATTTCTAAATTTAACATGTACTTGCCGTCATCCTTTTCAATATGGTTTTCTGCTTCTGAAACGGTAATTTTTAAACCAGGTTTTCAAGGAACATTATCATATAAGTTCATAAATTGGTTCTTAAAGAAAAATCTCTAAAACCGATTTATAACGTGTATTTGTTCCGGCTGATTAAGATGTAAATATATTTCTATATTCTTAATGGTTTTGTTAATAACGGCCAAAGTTTAAATCTTAACCGCATCGTAACGCCGAAAAACTATTTTGTTATATCACACCATATGTTAGGCTTTAGGCGAAAATTGTCTGAGTAGAGTATTTACTCAAAACCATATCGATTTCAAAGATCATACATCTTGTTTGGATTCCATCATGTCAAGTATTCATAGTTAAATTGTTTGCTGCCTTGTTATGCAATAAAAACACGTTTTGTTAGTTTAATGTTTAGGTTTACTAGTCGTGAAATTTACTATTAGGTTCGAAAATGCACCATAATTTTCATATATTTGACACAATCAAAAACCAAGGTCTTTGTGTCTGTATGATATTTTTTATGGTAAGCCATCTACCATGGGATCTATTGCTCCTGTTTTTTACCTTTCTCAGTGTTCAACCAAATCAGTAATATAGTTTTCTTTCATTCTAAATATATAATGTGTGACGTGCAATTGTGGGATTAACATACATGTGTCCATGATGAGTAAGTTAATATTGTTTAAGCTTATGATATCTAATACAAACAATTTCAAACATTAAGATTTTATTCCAAAATAATACTCAAGCAATCAATTGTTTTATTTAGCGGCATTTCCTCCGTAGGAATCATGTTTGTAAACAAATGCTCTTTAATAAAGTTATTATCAGATAGTTAAGAGAAAGGCACGGCTAACACCTATTTAACCTAGCGCATCTCGAATTTTCCTTTATTTTCCTAAATTTCCTTTATTGTATAGGTAATAAGTAGGTATTTGACCATTCATGATAATTTCGTTTTGTAATTAATCGTATTGATTTACGATACAAATTTTTCGGATAAACTGGTTTGCTGACAAAAAGAAGTGTGTATATCATAGTGTTTGTATATCATGCATAATATGTTCAAGACCAGAGTAAGATCTTGTACCAAAACAGACACAAGTTTCTAAGTATAATATTATTTTTATTATAATGTTTTTTTTTAATTTGATGTCATATTTAATGTTTTTTTTTGTATTTGCGTACTAACAATTTTGAATCAAATGTTATGGTGAAAAGCGAGGTAACCAGCTTATTGAATTGTCACAAAGTCTTAATTGGCTTATTCATTAATATTCTCTGCATAATGGTGTACATTTTAATTGATGAGTTATATCTCTAAAGTTAGTAGGTCAAAAGGCACTAAACTAAATTGTTATTTAATTGTTCCTTGTTGTATGTTCATTAATGACTCACATAATTGGCTATATTGTTATTAGCTACACAAATTTTTTCATCTTTCTGGTTTTGGTATAATTATTTAACCTATACAGAAACAATGGATACAAAGGTTTGTGACACGTCTTATGTTTCTACACACAGTTGTTACTAATTACATTGGAACAATATTTTATCTGTGGATAAGAGGTTGTGTATTTTCATTGGTAAAATCTCATTTATACATAGAAATAATATGTAAGACCTTTTTGGTGACCAATCATCACTGCATGACGACAATGTTTAACTGTGAATCTTAGGGGATGCCTAGTGTGATGATTTAATGTGTTTACAGACTTTGGTCCTTTTGGTCATCGGTGCCCAACCCGGGAGATCAAAAGATAGGGTATACAAGCAGTGTCTCAATACATTTTATAATAAATTCTTGACATTTAGTAGTGTAAATTTTTAACGTATTGTAATAAGCATTTGGTCTCCATTCAGTTAGAATGCGGGCACGGTGAGTTCTCAAGTGTTATTTTTGTGTATAAATACAAAAATACAAGATATTAACTATTGTTTGTAATTGTAATGTTCATTAATGACTGGTTTATAATGTATGAAAAATAATGTGTGGCAAATTTTGAAACCTCATGCAATACTTACAGGACTGAGGTATGCTTTGTAAATAATAATTCTGATTTAAGTTTGTACTGTACAATATCGTTAGAATTCTTGGGTGTTTGTCGATTTGACGTTAACTGATGAACAGGGCGCTTGGGTGCATCTAGTACCAGTTCGAATGGAACATGAACTATTGACTTGTTTTTGTTGATTTAGATTCGTTTTGTAGATATGTGTAAAGGTCGGACAATAATTATATAAATAATTTAATACTCCGAATTCACTGATACCATGTGTTATCACTAGCATTATGTGAAGGTATCAGTTCCACTAGTTGGTTGCTTATGGTTATTTGTCCTTCAGTTCATTGAACCAACATTTGGGGCAGGTACCCATTATTTAGTTAGTGGCAAGCATATTATTGTGAGAATAATAATTTAATTTCTCTACTTGTTGAGATTTTAAATGTTTTAATAAACATATCTGGAAATATTTTCCATACATGTAACAACTGATTTCAACATGTTTACTTGAGCCACGTATTGTTCTTTTTTATTGTATACAAGTCGTGTGATTGGAATATTTGTCCCTGTCATCTTGTAAATAAAGTAATAAAATTTTATTTTACAAATTTTTTATATTCTCTTTTATTTTCACAACCTGAATGTCACATGATTAAACTATATTTGAAACCACAGATTTGTTGACGTATTATGTAAATTATTATTATGGTACAATCACATTTCGTTTACTAAAACGGTAAGTACATTAGTACAAAATATATGCATAAATAAACACTAGAATCACAGGTATTATTAATATTAATAAAAAATATTTCACATTCATTTTACTAACTTGACTTATGAATGGTAAATTCGTTTTAAATCTATTTGAACACATTAAAGCATAAATGGCAGCAAATTCCAACGGAACTTCGATCTCTATACTCAAATTAACACAATAAGCTTTTTACGCAAACATAAGCCACATTATTCAAATCTTACCTTTCAATGTCATACCAAATCACTCCAATCAAGAGAAGAGTTTTAAATAATATGCATTATAATAAATTATATATGAATTCAATGTAATATAATGATAATGAAATACCAAAATTAAAATTGCAATGGATATGGAATTTATATTTAATTAATTTATGCAGTAAAGAATACTACAATAATTATTATGAAATAACGAGATTTTTATATAATTAATTTATATATGCTAACTTCAAAAATATGCATTATGAAGCCAAGTTTAAGATACATTTCACATTATTTTTATTCATAGAATATACATTCAAACTTGAATTATAGTGTAAAAGGCACATACAATTAATAAATCCATTCATACGGCCAGTCAGATCATTATGTCTATTTCTGTAAATATGCCTATTAGTGCCTAGTGTCTTCATTTAGTTGGGCTAACTTTATTCCATCAATACCAGAGAAATTGATAACTAATTTATCATGTTTTGGTTTGTATTGCCTGTAACAAAACATTTTATACAATTAATAATACAAAGTAGTACAATTAAAGGCACAGTAGAAGCCCTATAATATTTTTCAAGTCTGGTATTTTTGTGTTGAATTTTAAAGAGAGATGTAAGGATGATAAGGGATTATAACAAGTCATTGTTATTATCCATTATCATTTTCCCTTGACTGTCTGTTCAGCTTTTAGCAAGCTACTTAGTGCTTTTATTGAAACTTTCCAAAGAACATTGTTTTTATGACAGTTCTTGTCACTATCAAAACTAAGGTATGTTAGCCCACTCCACTTCTAAGAGGAACTTTATATATTTTTAACTGTTACAACATAATTTGTACATACCAGTAGGTTACTCCAGCCGCATCAAACATCCGTTTGGAGGCAATGTAGATGGTTTGTGCCCTTCTCATCAGACATGTAAACCACCTCTTTGATTCCACTCTGTATGATTATTTTAGCACACTCATTGCATGGGAATAGGCCCACATAGATAGTACAGTCTTTGACATCGGCATTTTTGTTAAGTATTGCATTCATCTCTGCATGGCATACTGAAATCATGGTTAATTTAGTAAGTATGATATAAATTAGAAATGTACCTATTCAGTAATTTTTGGATTCAAATTTATGGGTTTGTCAGGGTGTGCTACAGTTTAAGATTGGTAAGTTTAATAAGTATATGTGGAGTAAGCCTTGGCAAGCAGCATATGCATAGCCACACTGCAAGCACCCCAGCTTGCCCCACCCTGGGTCTAACATATTTAAACAAAAAATAAATACCGGGGAAGGGGGGGAAAGGGATGGGTTCACTGTTGCCCCACTCTGGCTACATTCATGGCAAGCAGTAGATATTATGGTTTTATTAAGATAGACCAAAGATTGTTTTATATTTGAGTTTAGCCTTTAGGTAACTGTTAATAACACTAAAAAGGGATTTTGGATATCAATTTCAAAGTACAGTAAAAACTCTTTATTCCATTGCCTATTTAAAATGTTCAATTTTTTTCTCACTTATGAATGTATGAACTTAAATATACAGTTCCATAAATATACAGCGAATATAGTAAACTTACTATACCCCATGAATCAAGAGCTTTAACTGTAAATCTTATTACTGGCATTTGGTAATTACAAGTCAGTTTTAAATTATAAGATTTATAAATTGCATAGTTATTATCTTATAAGAGTGTTGCAAATATTACCATAAAATGTTTTACTGTCCAATGGGGAAGGAGTGTTTTTGCTCCATGGAAACTCGTCATCGCTGCAACCTGTAGGCATACCATTGTATCTGAAATTTTAAATTTTTTTTATTCAGTTGATGAATATCTTAAAACACCTGTTCATAAAATATAAATAGACTGAGAAAATTGTATTTTTAAATGTATAATGAAAAATATTTAAGCTAATTAATTGTTTGCCATACCCGAAAAGGGTCACTAAGTTGTAAGTACCATACTAAAACTTAAGAACCTTTGTACACTTATTTGCAAATAAAACATTTGAATTTGAATTATACTAGACTTCATACAGCTGCAGCTAGAACCGCTTAATGTTAAATATCTAATTTATTATACTTATACTATAACCTGTCTTCTGTTAATCTTGCTCTAGATGCATCTAAATGAAATGTTTAAGTAACCACAAAAAACCTGTTTGAAGTATTATAAATTAAGTAAATAGTATAAGTACACTCTTACCAACACCAACAATTTTTTTATCTTTGTTAACAACACATGCTCCAACTTGATAGCTTGGATCTTTGCTGCGTTTTGCTGCTAAGAATGCCGTGGCCATAAAATATTCGGTCCAGTCAATATAGTCTTCACGTTTGGTCTGTTTTGTTGCTTCGAAATTAATTAACAATTATAAATCCAAATCATGTTTTGTATTACTTATGTATTTTAAAAATATCCGATAATTTGTAAAGTTAAACTCACTACGTGTTTATTGTCATTTGTTCAGTCATTTCTGAAAGATCCATGATTATAACTTTATTGCACTTGTAAAAAAGAACTTCGAGTTCTATGTCAGAAGTTTTGCTGAGATATTTATTACAAAGCGTATTTGGCGTATACGCTATGGTAGAATTGATTATAAATAAAAACAAAAACAACATACGATTAAATAATAGACTACCATATCAAATTCAAAACTATCAAACATAACCAAATAACCAAACCAACATAACCTATTTTGTAAATAATAAAATAGTGATGCGCGACTCGAGTAATCAATTGAGTCGAGTTGTAACGGGAACGTACTCGAATACTCTCTAATTATAACTTGTTTTTATCTTTAAAAAGTAGAAAAACATGATACCATTGAAGGTTTTTTTAATATATAACTCAGTGGCGTGCACAGATATTATGAGTAGGGTATGCAAAGTGAGTGACACTAATCGCAAAAACAATAAATAATTTTCATTTTTGTCCAATTTAGTGCTGTAGATGACAGCAGATCTATGTCTATGGTTTAAATTTGTAGAAGAGAATGGGCGGATAAGTGGGAATCATTTAATGTGTTGGCGATTTTCCGAGTTGTCTGGAAGAACAGGTATGCATGCTTATTTGCCTATATGGAATGCACGCCACTGTAATAACTGTTATATATTTTTGATAAAAATTTAATATATATTTTTTAAATAAGGAATTCGTCTTTCAATATTTTTAAATAAAAAACGATGACTAGCTTTTTTTATCGAGTTACTACCAACGTGAAGCTGAAGGCCTATATATTTTTTTACTTGGGTTAAATCGAGTTTTGCTGTTTTCGGAGTTAGTCATCACTAGTTATATAAGTGTGACCAGTTTAAAATAAACATTCTGCAAGAAGTTCGCCTAAATTCTGCCATATACTTAGCGAAGTACCAATAACTAAAACATCGAATTTTGAATACGCTCAAAGTACATACTAAGTAACTCTCAAAATAGGTTTATAGTGGGCACAGCGTTCGACTTAGATGCGTAACCCGGAGGTCGTAGATGGGGGTTTAGAGGGTAAATTCACCGATCAACCGATGATTTTCTGGCGCGGAGGTCGAAGAATTCCCCACTCCACATCAAACTCCAACAACAAAGATTTCATACTTTAGAGGGCACGTTATATTGTGATGGTAGTCGTTATCACCCTAATCCGCGTTGGGATAATAAGGTATACATTTTTATAAATATTTATTTCAAAACATTATTAAACCCTATTACTATCATCATCATCTGCCTATAACGTCCTACACACACGCACAGGCCTTCCCACATCGTTTGTTTACTTAAAACTATGATGACCCATAGGGTGATTAGGCCTTAGTCGTCCACGCGGGCCCAGTGCGGATTGGACGACTTCACTCACAACCTTTGAATCTCTTCGCAGACGTGCATGAAGGTTTCCTCACGATGTTTTCCTTCACCGTAAGAGCGTTGGATAACGTACATATATTTTCGAAAATTCGAAAACATATGTACGTTAATGGGAGGTATGTATATTAATGGAGGTATGTATACCGTCAGTGGCTCAATGGTGTGGACTGATGCCCTCCTACCGGGAAGGTGAGTTTCAAATCCGCCACATACCAATGTTTTCGAAATTATATGTACGTTATCCGACGCTCTTACGGTGCAAGAAAACATCGTGAGGAAACCTGCGCACGTCTACGGAGATTAAAAGGTTGTGCGTGAAGTCGACCAACACGCACTGGACCCGCGTGGAGACTAAGGTCTAATCACCCTATATTTATCTCAATGCCATATACGTGTAGGCTCGTGCCCCTCGGTGTTTAATGAGCTGATGATTTGATTCACGGGCATGATTGATATGAATCAAGCTATATGACTAGATATGCTAATTTACCTATTATGCGGATTTAATTATGTTTTTCTAACCAACTGGTAGGCATAGGCTTGTACGTGTTTGCCTCGACCTAGTACACTTAATTATTCGGCCCGATCCATTACAAAACAAAATCACGAAGATTGTTACTTTGGAAACGATTTTTTGTTGATTTGTTTTGATTAGTGAATTGTAATTAAACGAAGTTTTGGACTTAGAAGAGGTATGGTTGTAACTCGAAGGAATTTCAAAATTATTTTTAATAAACAAAATAAAATATCCTATAACTGAGTACCTAATTTGTCATTTGATTATTAATGTAATGGCCATATAATTCAGTGGATGGTTTTTAAGTAAACACTGACTAATCCTTAAATGACTTTTCCTTGGGATTTTGGAGGGTTACCCTAAAGGTGTAATATAAGTGAATATTGGTACATAGTATATTCTGCCTGTTTAAGGCATACAAATATTTATTTTTGCAATTATCGAAACTTATTATTAATACATTTATGTTCATTTATTTCAAAATTATTTTCTTGTTATTAATATTTGTTAAATTGTATTTTATATCCCTCATTTGTCATATTCACATTTTAGATTACTAGTTGTAGACTCGGTTGGTACTGAGTTGTCTAGGTAGGTACAACTGCAGTGCCAGCTACTCGTATTATTCCGTGAAATAGGAATACCTTGCACTTCTGTGTTTCGGGATCAGGGAACTGTAGCTAGTAAAATTACCGGGCATGAGAGACCTAACATCTCGCATCTGTCGTCTCGGGTGACGGGCGCACGGCAGTGTTGACGGAAACTAATGACTTACTGTTATTCTAACGGTCACCACTGGTGCTTGTTTTAGTGGTGGCTGTTGGTAGTACCTATACACCAACATGTACTTATTTTTCGGAAATTGGCCCCGAATGCCTTTAAAGAAAGGGCGACATTTGACATAGGATTTTCTTTCGCAGTTTTCAAGTGATTTCATATCTAGCAGCGTAAAATAAATAATAATCTGGTTTCGTATCCAGGGAAGGGAAACCGTGTCAACCCGAATTCTACGCGAGCGGAGCCGCGGGCAAAAGCTAGTTTATTTATAAAAATATATAATAAGTAGTATATCCACGGTGAATTACTGTGATATACATTGTAGTTAAAATAAATTCAAAAGATAAAATAAGTCCCTTGATATATAATTGTTAAGCCATCGTTTTTAAGATCCTATTTAACCTATCGCAGTCCACCGCTGGACATAGGTCTCCCCATAGATTTCCCAATACTTTTTGTATTTTCCGATGTCTGTGGTTCCCCCATTTTCCCAAATATTCCGGTCCTCTCTTTTTCATCCAGCTTTCACCAGCGACCTTTCGCAAGTCGTCGGTCCATCGGGCCGGAGACGCGAGACGCGGTTTCTATTTCAGAACTTATCTGCTCAGGGCCATCGGTTCTGCATTACATCTAATTGGATAATAATACTATATAATCCAGTATATTAAACTATTAAGCGATTTCTCAAAATTGTGGTAAGTTTTAAACGTCAATGTGGTTACTATTGTGCGTGAAGTTCAACCACTTAATTAGACCTTGATACACTACGCAGGGTTCATATTACATCACTTGTTCTGAGGATACAGCGTAGCTCACAATGAGGATTAGATTGACCGGCTAGTAACGCGGCAGCCATAATAAGTTTTTTTTTAAACTAATGTCAAAAGTATAGTAAAATTTTTTTTAAATGTTATATTATTGTGCCAGTTTTATTATGTGTTAAATAAATAAATATGCGGTAAAATTTAAAAATAAAACCGACTGTATTGAAGAATCTGGATAAATTAAACTAATTAAGAAGAATTTTAGTTTTTAATTAGTGCATGATTACGAATGCCTGAGATAACTTATTAGTGAAAAATGATAAATTTAAATGTGGCATCAATAAATTTTTGAAAGCGGTAGAGGTGTACAGTTCCTCGCCTGTGATCCAGTGGGTGATGAGGATACTCGCTCTCAGCCAAGCCGTTACTCCAGCAGGATGGCCCTCGCATTACCACTTACAAGGTAATAAAGTAAGATTCCAACGGGTTATATAAAGCCATAGATTTACTATTGTTTAGTCTAGCAGGTTAGTTTAGTTTAGCAAACAATTTGGGTGGTTTCATTTGTATTAAAAAATAATTTAATATATTTTTTTTTCTCTTCTGGCAGATGAATAGGGTCCACAGGCATCTTTATTATATAGTATCCTACTATGCTACCTGAAATGCACCTAACATTACCAAACATCCTATTTTAGAGTTCAATCTAACTTATTTTTTCAAAAATGGATAGCCAAGAACTATTTGACGAAATCGATAAAGCATGTACTGTTCCTTGTAGGTTTATTAAAGATCCGAAGCTTCTATAACAAGATCTAGCAACCCTTTTGGGTGATAGCAAGGTAGATTTCTATCAATATAAGGGTACACAAAAACATTTATAACTTCTGATATATATCACGAGTCTGGAATCTAAAATCCATTTAATAGTTAATCAGAATATTGGTGTGACGCAAATTCTGTCCCACCGACAGTCGATGACTTCTATACTTATTTATTTAAATATAAAGACATTTAAATAATAAATATCCACTGACATTCACACAACGCCATCTAGCCCCAAGTTAAGCGTGAAGCTTGTATTCTGGATACTAAATAAGATAAACATACTTATATATTTTTTTGTAAATACATACTATTATACATAGAAAACATCAGACCAAAACAAACAGGCAAGTTCATGAGACAAATGTTTGTACTGCCCGGGAACGAACCTGCAGCCCTCGGTGTAATTGCCCAGTGTGAACCATTATATTTATTTAATTACCTGCCTTACTCGTTCATGTGACATATTCATAATAATTTATTATGCTTTTGTAAAACTGTGTTCTGCGCTGAAAAATAAGACAGGCCTCGAAAGTAAAGGATGCTTTATAATTATAATTGACGTTTCCCTATATAAAAATACTAATATTTGTGTTTGCATTGTAAATGTCTTACGTCATAAGTTTAGCAACTTCATAGGTTATTAATACAATTAATTTTTGTTTTCCTGACGTTTCGAAGACTTTACAGTTACCGTTGGCACAGGCAGAAAATATTAGGTCTTTCTAGTTATAAAATGGTCGGGTCGTTCAGTTAGTTCACATGATGGTAGGTGACACTCTTGACCATGACAGAGCAGTTTTGAAGAAAAACGGACACTGTATAAAGTGGCTATTCCACGCCAATACACTGCACCCGTCACCCGAGATGCCGGATGCTAGGTCTCATACCCGGTAATTTCACTAGCTACAGTGCCGTCATCCCGAAAACATAACACTCGTATTTCACGGACAATCTGGTACTTCGTTGATACCTACCTAGTAGTAGTGGCTTAATTGCAAATTTATTATCTTTTACATATAAATAAAATTTGAATTTCTGTTTGTAATACTGAAATAATATTTTTTTTCTTTATGTATATGAATATATATACGGTACATATGCCAAAATCACAATTTTTGTCTGTATGTTCTTTCCGTGTAATCTCTGAAACGGCTGGATGGATTTGGACGGGTTTTTTTTTGTCAGGAAACTGATGTAATAAGGAAAAATATAAGCTACTTTTTTTTACTTTTATTGTAGAGAAAACTCTAGTTACGTGACCTAACGAAGCGATTTTAGGTTATGTTTTATTTCGGGAGAATATCTTATAACGCGTGTAAAACCGCGGGGAAAAGTAAGTTTTTAATAAAAATACATGGGTAAATGTTAAATTACAACGTCTGTCGCATAGACGGTGAGTCATTCGACTTCGTGGTGGTGGGTGCAGGGTCCGCTGGGGCCATAGTGGCGGCGAGACTAAGTGAGATACCACATGTCAGGGTGCTCCTAGTGGAAGCTGGTGGGGACCCTCCTTTAGCTAGTGTGGTAAGTTTTAATTTCATATATTTTGTAATAAGGACATATTACTAAACATTTACACACTACATGTACTAGGTGGAAGACTCGATACTGAGTCGTCTAGGTAGTTACCACCGCAGTGCCAGATATCATCCCGTGAAACAAGAGTGTTATGCACTTTTGTATTTCGGGATGAGGGCACTGTAGCTAGTGAAATTACCGGGTATAAGAGACCTAACATCTGTTGTCTCGGGTGACGGGCGCAGTACGGCATTGAAGGAGGATAATAACTGTCTATCAGTTGTTGGTCTCCTTTAATGCCGCTCTGTCATGGTCTGGCGTATCACTTACCATCAGGTGAACGTGCAGACCGTCCTGTACACTTATAACATAAAAAAAAAACTCCCATCTAGGCTGAATTAAAGACTGAGTCTTGTATAGGAATGGGAACTAAACATGTAACTAACTATGTAACTATACTTCAGTTTATCATGTTAAAAAGTAAGTAAATACATACTTAGGTACTTAAAAAGTCTATGAAAGTCTGCGAATTCTCCTAATAATACAATTGGACTTAGGTTCTCACCTCGATACTGAAGGGTTTTGCCGTTTTCTCTACAAAACGGACAACCCCAGAATAGTAGAAGTCATTGCCATTGTACTCTAATCTGCCATCAAATTTCATATTCATCATCAGCTCATTAAACGTCCCCCCCGAGGGGCACGAGCCTACCCGTATACGTTGTTAAGGCCTTAGTCGTCCACTTGAATCTTCTCGCAGGCGTGAACAGGTTCCCTCACGATGTTTTCTGTCACCGTAAGAGCGTCGGATAACGTACATATATTTTTCGAAAATTCGAAAGCACATTGGAACATGGCGGGATTTGAACCACTGCCCTTCCGGTAGCTGGCGACAGTCCACACCATTGAGCCACCGATGCTCCCATATCAATATCATATTATATTATAGGTATTATAATACTAGTTATGAAATCATAAGTGTTAACTATAGTGTGCCACATGGCCATGCTGTGGGAAGGCCTGTACCCTGTAGTAGGCCGTTATGGCTGATGATGATAATTATGAGAGTTAACTTTATTAAAAGATTGAAGATGTTAGGTATCATAAGGAAAGGAAAGGTTTTTTCGTTTTGTGAGTAGATATAAAATTTTGGTATTTAAAGTAATCTGTCTTATTCTCTATTAATGCAATAGGGAATAAACTAGCAGAAAGCTGATGGTAAACGACACCGTCGCTCATGTAAACACGGGAGAGCAAATAATAGCGTTGCTTGTCTTTTGAATAGGAATAATATGCTTTACTGTTGTTAGTTTAACATTAACTAGATTTAAGATAGTAATTTGTCCTGGTTGGCTTTATTGGCCTCATTGCTAAATTGTGAATAGAAGAGGTATATTGACTAATTTATTGAATTTCACTTTAATCACCTACTTACAAAATTGCTACAAACTTGCGTTATAAGTAGGTAGATTTTCTCCCTTGAGCAATATCCAACCAGGCATATCGGCTTGAAATAACTTTTTGTGCCTATATTCCGAATTTGACATTGTTGAATTGTTACTCCTTCTATTTAACCTTTGAACTCCAGGAATCTAGACAAAATAGAGTGTATATTGGTATATTGTTTCTGACGCTTTAGGTGGCATTGACCTCCAAAGCGTTAGTAAAACAACAATAACATTGTAATCTTACGTCAGCACATACTTTATTTTTTAATGGATAGACAAACGAGTTGACGATCCACCTCATGGTAGGTAAAATCGTCTCGTTACTCCATGTGTTGACAACCCTTAAAAATTCACAGAGAAAATCAAATATATGGGGATGGGGGAAAATTGGGCCTCACTTAGTCGAAAGAACACAATGCGCGGGTGTCCAGTCGTATTACATACTAGTTTTTCACATTAAGCATCCTTTATTTTGACGGTTCTTTAAATATTTACAGGTACCCAGTCTCTTCATAACCCTGACACGCACTGAATACGACTGGGACTATACCATGAAGCTTGCGAAGACCATTGGACGAGCGCATGTCGATAGGGAAATAAACTTAATTAGAGGAAAAGTGCTTGGCGGATGCTCATCGTTGAATTATTTGTTATATTCCCGAGGAGAGCCGCAAGATTACGATGACTGGAGTGAAGTATCACCAGGATGGGACTGGAATAACGTCTTCCCATATTTCATGAAATTCGAAAACATGACCGACCCTGTTGTTATGAATAATCCTTACAATTCTTACCTTCACTCAACAGAAGGCCCTGTCAAAGTATCTCGTCCTGTATACAACGATTACTTCAGATATATTAACAACATGATACTTCGTTCTTATGAAGAATTAGGAGTGAAAAGGGTTCTTGAAATGAACGGTCCAGAATCACTGGGAATATCGTTGCCACATTTTACATTTGCTAATGCACGAAGGTCTAGCACAGCAGAGGCTTATTTAAGACCAACCAAAGATAGAAGTAATCTATATGTCACAAAATATACAAGAGCTTTAAAACTATTAATAGATCCGCACACGTCGAGAGCTTTTGGTGTGGTATTACATTCTAAGTCTGGTAATCTAGTCAAAGTATATGCTACTAAAGAAGTGATACTGTCAGCAGGATCAATAGATACTCCTAAACTGCTGATGCTATCAGGTATAGGCCCAGAAGAAGATTTGAGAAAGTTAGGCATAGCTCCTATCGTAGATCTGCCAGTAGGCAAGAATTTACAAGATCACCAGTTCGTCCCTATCATATTTTCTGGTCAGCGAGGATTGGGAACTATTATACAGGGTGTTGTATCTGTAGCTGAACTCGATTCTGTTCCTACACCAACACAGAATGCTTTCATCAATGTGGATTACGGGCACACGCGACAGTTGCAAATTTTCAACTCACACGTCGGAGTTCTGTCGTCTCCAGTAGTACAATACTCATGTGAATCATTTAATTATAAAAGATCATTCTGCGCATCTATAAGCAAAATAAACTTGTACAGAGCGATAGATTGGTCTATGTTGGTACTGCTTCACCCTATATCTAGAGGGCGTATTACATTAAAAAGTAGAAATCCTTTCGATGATCCTGTCATTGATTCAGGATTCCTCAGCAGCGAAGAAGATGTTCGCGTGCTCACAAAAGGTGCTAAATTCATGCACTCACTTGTCAACACTACATACTATAAAAGCGTTCAGGCTGCGATGGAGAAATTGAATGTGCCCGGTTGTGATAAAAGATTGAAGTACGACGATTACTGGCGATGTTACGTAAAGAATACTGTGGGATCATTACAACATCCAGTCGGTACCTGTGCTATGGGTAGAGAAGGAGTGGTGGATTCTAGATTAAGAGTACACGGGGTATCAGGTTTAAGGGTAGTTGACGCTTCGATAATGCCAACAATCCCTGGTGGGAATACCAACGCGCCAACTATGATGATTGGTGAAAAAGGTGCTGATATGATTAAAGAGGACCATGGACTCATTGCCGTGACCGGATCGCACACATTACATCAATTTCGCATGCGAGAATTGCATGATTTGTGGTTGAATCGGTAATTAATGTTATACATGACGCATACGGAGCCCAGTCAAGGGTTGTATGCTCATTTGAATTTCAGACCAAGGCTGCAAAGAAAGGGCACGTAAACGTATCTAATATAATGATAGAAATTTGAAAAGTTGTCTGAATTATTTTTTCACACCATCTACAATGTCTTCCTATCAGTTCTTGAAAATACTGGATTTGTTAAAAACAAGTTAAGCTCATTTCTTGTGATAAAGTAAAAGTAAATATTTTATTACCAAAAGATACAAAGGTATCATTATAAATATGTACATTCCCTGCCCCCACAGGACAGACTCCTTTGGCGTGTGCTGCTGCACACAAATGCAATGCAAATTTAGTCATTACGAGACACTTTGAATCGCCAAATTAATAAAAACAAAGTTTACTAAAAACTACTAATTTGTTCGGACAGTCGATTCTACTTAGAAAACTCCGGCTGAATCAGTTCCACTTTAATACAGCTCCAGCCTGTATTAGTTTTCCAGCTAGTGCAATTCCTGAATAATGTGTGAGTATCTTGTTAAAATAAGACAATTATATTGAAAATTTCAAATAAATATCCACTGACATTCACACAGCGTCATCTAGCCCCTAAATAAGCATTAGCTTGTAATATGGATACTTAACAACGGATAAACATACATAAACTTTTTTTAAATACTAGAAAACACCCAGACCAAAACAAACAGGTATAAACGCACACTTGTTTATACAGCCCGGTGACCGAACCCGGAACTCTTGGATAGCCGACATAAACCATTATACAGATGGGTAGTAAAAAAATTAATCATTTTAATGATCATCTATATATCCCATATCTATAGAATCCTATGTTAGAATTCCAACTCTGCTTAACGCTTTTCTGAGAGCAAACGTGAAATGTATTCCATGCGATGAATGACGTTCAATGCTGTACGTAAAAGTGCTTACATCCATCTATTGGGTGTTGGTATTCCGTCCACGTATGCTAGTGCAGCGTGCTGTTCTGTGCCTTAAATGTACCCATTTAGATACTCGTATAACCAGGCCGTATTAAATTCTATAGACTTGCAGTTCAACATATATACAAGGTGTTTCAGAAGACGACGTCCAACCAGAATGATGTACTGATACGTTTATCTTAGAAAGAAGAATCATGTATTTTAAAACTTATAGAAGTTCAAAATAAGTAGAGAAATCTACACTGTGATGATTCCTTTATTCTTGCTTCTACTGAGATTTACTTAACGGAATGGCAATGACATGTGAGTTACACATCTAGCTTTTCTACAATCTGTGACGATTTATTTATTCCTGCTACAGTGCGTTTCATATAATAGTACCTATGTCGTTATGTTGGCACCTCATTGGTATGGTACGATAAGACGGCCCGTGGGTTTTGTTTATTCATTTTATTTTCACCGCTTTCAAAGTTTTGGGCATGATCTCAGTCGATAATAAAACTAAATAAACAAAACGTAGGTCCCGTAGGGGAGCGTCTTATCGTACCAATGACATTAACAGACAATGCGCCAACATAACGCCATAGATACTATTCTATGAAACGCACTATAAAGAGATGTACTTTTTTGGTAACTGGGCGAGTTACCCAACTAGCCTCCATAGAAAAAAAAACAAAAATAAATGATTAATTAACCTAAAACAATTACAACCAAAATTTTTTATTTATGTACATATTATTTAGATAAAGATATTATTAGATATAGATATTAAATAATTTAGATATAGATATTTGTTTATAGATTTATACCTGATGACTAAGCCTGACCCGGGCTTACAGTCAAATTCTGGGACACCATGAATTAAAAATGTTACGAGTAAGAAATAGTGACGTTTATACGCGAATATTTTTACGCGTTTAGGAGTCTGTAAAATCAATATTATTTGCTCACTCTACAAAGCCCTAAAATAGGGTTAAGGTACTAATAGTTGTTTGGTATTCAGGTTACGTTAGCGTACCTGATTTTAGGTCAATCTAATTTCATCATTGAATTTTTATGACATGTTAGTAACATTAAGGCAGTGCGTAAGTTGTTTTATAGCAAAAATCATTAAATATGCATTATTATCTACCTGATTTTTTCTAATAATGCGTTTTTAATATAAATTTACTGTTATTTAAACTCGAAAATCTAAGATGAGGATACTTCATTATTGTTTCCACTTAATTTTTTGTGGGAAAATACTCGCAGATCTAAGACTCGAAATCGATTACAGTAGCTGGAAGAGGGTGCAGGCTAATTTGGAATAGAATGGTTGAAACTCAATATAGGAAGCCTATGTTAATGAATAAAATAAAGAAAGAAACATGATTTTAAGTGTTAAATACTCGAGTTACTCGCAAGTTTAAACACGAAACACAAAAGCAAAGTTAATAATGTAAATTTCTGCCCTTCATTGCCTGTAAAGGTTCATGGGATGTTTTTTATGTATTAAGTGAAGGGGACAGTCAGTTCACTAATCTGGTGATAGTGACACGCCTGACCGTGACAGATACAGTGTTAAGGGAAATTAATGTAGTCATTAGTTTATGCTCCCTAACCCAATACGTCAGATGTTATGATCTCTCTCTCTCTCTTAAACCTATCGTAGTCCACTGCTGGACATAGGTTTCACGTCCGCGGTCTCCACTCCAGAACTCGTCTGCTCCAACGGCCATCGGTTCTGCGACATACGGTTAGGGTCTCTAATACCCGGCAAATTGACTAGCAACAGTGCCCTCATCCCGAAACACGGAAGTGCAAAACACTTATTTTGCGGGACGATATCTGGCACTGCGGTGGTACTTACCTACCTAGACGACTCAGTACCGAGTTTACCACCTAGTAGTTAGGACAAACAACAAGAAGAATTGGCATAAGCAACAAGAAATCAAAGAGAAACTTACTTATAGGAAAGTGTCAACTTACTTATAGGTTTCCAGGGCATGCAATGTGGACTAAAGTGCTAAAAATAATTAATTTTAAATATATTATTCAAACCTATAAACTTCATGCACGCCTGCGAAGAGATTCGAAGGTTGTGTGTGAAGTCGTCCAATCCGCGCTGGGCCCGCGTGGACGACTAAGGCCTAATCACCCTATACGGGTAGGCTCGTGCCCCTCGGTGGGGACGTTTAATGAGCTGATGATGATGATATTATTCAAATGTGTTTCCAAAAGGATTGAAGTACCCTACACCTGGTTTTGATCAATTTACTGAATGAGTGTATCAAGTGCAAGACGTAAAGCACTGCAGCCGAAGGACTGCAATACTTTTTGTTTGCATCAAAGGCCCATATAGTCCAGGAGTTGCTTATTATTGATAAGGCATTTGACTTTCACTACAATATTTAGTTAGTAAATCTAATAACGGTAAAAGATACGATGGTTTTTAATTAAAACCAAAGGTTATGAACTTATGACAAGATGTTAACATCAAAAGAAAATAAATTTAAAAGTTCCCAAGTCCACGACGTCCATTGTTACCGCGGCACTTACAAGTTAAGTGCACCTAATAGTAATTACATTTGCGTCTGAAATGAGCTGTGACGTCACAGGTCGGGCCACAGTCGTTTACATGACAAAGCCACGTTGAAAGCTGTTAGAACATGATTATCTGTGGTCAACTGCTACTATTGGTCCAACTCAGATTATTTCCACTTCAGTCTCGATCGCTTTTCACTAGTATTTTGTATAACGTATTTGTAAGATATTTATATAAGTAGTCGACGAAAAAGCACACGTTGTTTTTCAGTGAGTAATTTATGTTTGTAAGTGACGTATGAGATCGTTTTGTGGGTTCTTTTTTATCTTTTAAAATAGCTAGATGTTTGCGAAGGGCTGGCAAAGGTTAACTGTGACTTACCTCATTTTTCACAAGTTAGAAAGTACACTGAGATCTGAATTTGTGATCAATGAAATCACTTATAAAGATATGGGCGGAGGCAAACGCCCTCTTTCAGGCTTTAGATAGGTTGTAAAGTTGTATACTGCTAACCTATGTTATTAAAACAAAGATCTTTGTATGTTTAATGTAATAAATTTATTAAACAGCGTTATATTATCCAAAAACACTAGTTTTGCCCTGTTTGTGTGTGACGATTAATGGATTTGCAATCAGTATTTCATATGTTGTTACTTTATATTTTGTATAAATTATGAGTAAACAGTTATAAGAGATAGATAGAGAGATAATTTAACAGTATTTCCTTTATTTTTGAAAACGTGAATTATGTTTGTGGTTATTATTTTAGGAATATTAAATTGAATAAAGTCCGTGGTACGGGACGCACGTCCGTTATTGAATTGAAATACATGTACATATACCTTCTGGATGATAACCACGGTTAAATCACTAAATCGTGAATATTATCATTATCGTTAGTATTATTTTAATTGGAAATATTCATGGAAAATGTAGACAATGCAGCGAAATATTCTTATAATTTGCCAATATACTTACATATATAAAATTGGGAAAAACATGAACGCCACTTAAAATTGCGTAAAAAGAAAAAAAAACAAAAGACAATCGGTAATCCTAATTTTTCTATCTTGACGTTATTTTTATAAAAAACATTTTATTCGACTGGGCCCACACACCGCTGATTTTAAAATGCGCCAGTAAGAGGTGATAGATGTCATATTATATTAGTAAAATATTGCACTTTTTTGTTTTGTATATGGTAGATATTGATATTAGTAACACTAAAACAATTTATTTTACTAACGGTACTAAAGAAGTACCTACTGGAATGCCAAATTGACAGTAGGATTATAAATTACCTACGGTTTCAAATCTGTAAGAAACAATTGGCGAATAAGTGGGAATCATTTAATCATATTTGGTTTGCCTCTCGTAAAATTATAATGGCGATCCACAATTTTACATCCACATGGTTCTTGTTTAAATTGGGGCCATAATTGGAGTTACTATTTATAAGACTTCACCGACATTAATGGTAAATCTATAATGAATAATTATTGATTTACAGTTTTATCTCCTAGCACTTAGGAATAACTACTACTGAAGAAACGCTAGGTTACTTAATACTCGTAGTAGGGCCCTGAGTTTAGGGGTAATGACGCGTTCAAGTTTATGTGGAGCGAGTTTAATGTCGCGGAATACTGTTTAACGCAGCCATTTGACTCGGCCCCGCACTGGGGCGAAGCTCGAGAGCCCTATTACTGAGCTCTTTGTATCGTATTTCACAGATTTCAAAGATATGTCAAATGGAATGAGAGCTGGCAGGTAAAAAAATTAAAACATTAGTAAATTAAAAAGAAAACAATAGGTACATACTTATAAAAATTAACATACTTATAACTAGGGCTGCATGGCCTCAGGCCTAAAATGGACTGATGCCATATGGAGCTAATAACGCGCTTATTTGTAACTTTTAAAACAAACAGTGAATTCTGATTCTAAGCTTAATAAGAAAAAAAATCGAGTTAATAGGGAACATTTTATAAAGAATAGCATAACTGGGATTCTTAATATTGTTTGAAACGTTCGTAAAGTTAATGTTTTGTTGCCCTCTAACAGTTGCATCATACAAACACCAAATTGTAGGAATAATCGCGGTTTTATCGGCAAAGAATAAATAGGCAGTTTCTCTGTACACCGCAAAGCCGCTTAATTTTGAATTGCTTTAATAAAACAATAATTAGATCGCAAGGGATTTGGATAAAGCGCGTAGTAATGGCCGTAAATAGGGGATTTATGCTTCAAATTGAATAATTTCCGTCCAAAGCGGGCAGGAGCCGCGAAATGGGATCGGAGATAAGCCTGATTACATTAAAAATGCGCGAAAATGCAGCGTGGAATAGGCCAAATAAATAACTTATTTAATACGAGCTGTGCCCGCCGCTATGTTCGCGCGGAAAAAGTAGCCAAGTTAGGTTCATCAGGTACCTGCCAGTGAAAGTGCCATCAGCAGATTCAAGCTATCCAGAGAATATCTGGTATCAACAGACAGACACATATAAAAAATTGGCATATAATAGTAGCATTATATAATTATGTACATATTCTAAAAGTTCACATATATGAAGTAAAATCAGTTATTATAATATTACAACCGTCTAGTTGGGTGACTACTCAAACTTAGTGTACATATTTGAATTGGTTGATAACAAAATTCGTTATGCATTCTCTATCGCATATACCATGGGGAGTGTTCCGAGGAATTGTTCGGTCTGATCCCCGCCGCTTCTTTCCGCCATCGATCTACGCGACAACTCTACCACCCACACCACCTTGATAGTTGGCAAAGTAGTACTGTGCGTTTTAACAGAAACTTTCTGCCCCGCACCACAAAATTGTGGAATGAGTTGCCGCATGCGGTGTTTCCGGACAGGAACGACCTGCAGACCTTCAAGAAAAGAGCGTAGGTACTCTTGCTTAAAAGGCCGGCAACGCATTTTGTAGCTCCTTTGGTGTTGCAAATGACCATGGGCGGCAGTATTCACTTTCCATCAGGTGATCTGTCTGCTCGTTTGCCCCCTATCCTATAAAAAATAACCTGACATTAGATTATTGTTATGTCTACCCGAAATTTGATGTATGGAACTGAAACTTGGACCGATGTCGTTATTTTGACTGAAACTAATACTGACAATTTTAAACACAGCAGGGAATGATACATAACACTCGTTTAAATTTATTCCTTGAAGGATTTCAACTTTTATTTATGTTATCAAGCGATCGGGATGGAAGAAGAAGATCGGCAAACTGACTGTTGCTGATGGTAAGTGGCGCAACTTACCATGACAGATACAAAGAAAAACAGCCACTGTGTAATGTAATTATTTAATACCGCGCTGCACCCATCATCCAAGACAACAGATGTTAGGTCTCTTACACCCGGTTATTTCAATAGCTACAGTGCCCTTATCCTGAAACACAAAAGTGCATAACACACATTTCACGGGACGATATCTGGCACTCCGGTGGTACTTATCTGGACAATTCAGTATACAGTCTACCAGCTGGTAGATCCAGTAAAATAAAGTATTGTTTCGGGTAATTAAAAATGTTGTAAATACGCTGTATAAAATGATTTATTGCAGTAGTATTTATAGTCAAAGATATGTTGGTAGAAACTCACAGACGGGGCCACTCCAAGTGACTCGGAACACCCTCATTAGCATAGGCTTTGTCATGGAAATGACGAAACTCGCGCCTGTAATGATGATGACCCCAGTAGCGTCGGGTACAGCGCATCCAAAAGCATTTGATTTTATTGACGATTCTCGTTTGTCTTACAGATGGTTTCATGTGCTGAGCTTTTGGATTTCACTATATAGGTGACTTAACAGAATTAAAAAATACCTGATAGGAAATATTTTGATTGTTGTTAATTATTATGAGCTGTACCCCACGGTATAAGATATTATTTATATTATAAAACGTAGAATATGTATTACAACCGTTGAATCTCTTCGCAGGCGTGCAGGTTTCCTCACGATAGTTTCCTTCACCGTAAGAGCGTCGAACATATTGTCATGTCGAAAATTCGAATACAAATTGATATATGGCGGGATTTGAACCTGCGCTCTCCCGATCGGAAGGCAAAGTTCACATCATTTAGCCACCGACGCTCTAACAATGGAAGTATAATATAACCAATTTCATCAATCAAAATCGAATGGAGTCTGAACGGTCTGTGAAGAGAGCGTATTTTGGCTTGACCAGGCTTTAATTTTGTTGCCTTTATAGTTTCACCTGGTATTGGTGAATGTAGGTGACTTTCCACCTTAAAACCTTTGGTTCAGTAGCTGACTTATCAACCATACGAGTTACACCAAGTGAGTCGTCATTGGTTGTACTGATATCTCTTTCTTCAGGTTGGAAAGAGAGAAATCACTATCACCATACTAATAAACTAATTAATATACTTCATTTTGTAACTAAACACATAATTACCTATAGTTACATAGCAAAACACCCAGACTAATACAAACAAATGTTTACACACACAAATGTTTATACTGCCCAGGAATCGAACCCGGAACCCTTGGTATAGTAGCCGACGTCTTAACCATTACACCTTAAGGGCCGTCAAAGTTATTGAAGTTGTTCACTTTGTATAGCTTACAGACTTTCGGCTGTAGCTCGCCGAATAACCATGTTTGTATATGTAATCGATTCTAATCCTTTAAGAGTGATCGTGCAACGCTCCCTCGTCTTAGGATTATCAGTTAAGGAGATGGATTTGCGACTTAGGTGCTTGTTAACCTATTTATGACAATAATATAAGACACCATATTCAAGCTTAAGCCAGCTTTCGATGCATGTATCGACTGTGTCATGGGGAGTGTTCTGACGAGTTATTTGGGATTTTGCGGTTAAGTTCCACTTCCGTTCCTACTTCAATGCTCAATTCCAGATTTCACCCACACCATCTGGATAATTAGAGGTCATCCACAGTTTGTTTTGGTAGACATTTCCTACCACGTACTATTAATTTGTGGAATCAGCTACCAGTGGAAAAGTTTCCGGAACGATATGACCTGGCGTCATTCAAAAAGAGAGCGTATTCATACATAAAGGGCCGGCAACGCATCTCTGAGACCTGAGCTATTGCAAATGTCCATGGGCTCATTTGCCTTGCTATTTTATGAAAGAAAAACTTAAGGTTGGATTTTTTATTTATACTAAGTATGGTTATGCGTCGGTGGCTTCGCCTTCGTTCCGGGAGGGCTAAGGTTCAAACCCCGACACGTACCAATGTGTTTTCGGTTTTTCGAAAATAACGTACATAACGTTATCGGACGCTCTTATGGTAAAGGAAAACATCGTCAGGAAACGTTCATGCACGCCTGCGAAGAGATTCAAAGGTTGTGTGTGAACTCGTCCAATCCGCAATGGGTCCGCGTGGACGACTAAGGCCTAATCACCCTATACGGGTAGGCTCGTGCCCCTCGGTGGGGACGTTAAATGAGCTGATGATGACGATGGTTATGGCCATTAATAAATAAGTAATGATGAAGAATTAAACCAACCTTGGTATTAGAGCTTTTCAACGGCCTCAGCCTGACGTTGTTTATAAGCAACGACATGAATAACTTAAATTAGGTTTTCAGCGAAAGGATTTTTCCAATCCATACCTTTAGGGACGTAAACACAGAGTCGATAAAGTACATTGTATTAAAGATATTTGAGTATCACGTCACATGTTGCTCTAATGCGTATCAGGGCTGTCACTCGTACCATAATAATTTTTGCCATTTGATTGTTGCTTATACAACCACTAATACTTCTTTAGTGAGTACTCAATTAGGTGATTGTATCTTTCCTCGCCACGCTATTGTTATGTTACTGGTGTGTCGGTCTTTGTTTTTTGTTTCAGTTAATTAGGTTACTATTTTAAATGATAATAGTAGTGTTGTTATACCAATGTGGTGTTCTTTCCCATCCAGCCATGAAATAAGATTTCAGGCAAGGAATCAATACCGAAAGTGCCATTGAACCCGTCTACTAATCATTGTTTATAGTATTTTATTCAAAATTGTATGCCCTTGAGTATTTTTTTAAATCTTTTATAGGCAAACATTTGACCGCCATCTCACCTGATGGTAAGTGATAATGCCGCGGAGGATGGATCATGCCTGCCTAGAAACAGCCTATTCACTCTTTCCTTGAAGACGGCCAGGTTGTAATGATTATATTCAAAACGCGCATATACATACATCAAAAGTACAACTTGTATCACGATACTCTAGCCTCAACAAGTATTTGTAGCTTCAAACAAGCAACTATAAAATACTTTACAGTTTCTATACAGACACACTGGCAAAGAATGCCAGGGCCGGATCTAGGGGGGGCAGACGGGGGCACGCGCCCGGGCGGCACGGTTCTGGGGCGGCAAACCGACTAATGGACCACTCATCATTTACCATCATTACCACTACCTTTACCCATCATTACCTTACTTGCCCACGGAATAAATAATAGTACGAGTACAGATATTTCATGGCCATAGAAATTCGACCGATACCCGGAGCGCGGAGTAAGGCATGTTACTCAACCATTACATTTGTTTTGCATAGTTCTAAATGGGCGCCCCAGGAATCGCAGATTACGGCCAGCAGGCGCGTGCAGCCGCGATCTGAGGAATGATATATACGAAAACTCTCTCGTCAGATCTCTATCCAGGGCAGCAGCGGATTATCTTAAAGTTACCTAGTTGTTTCTCTATGTTAATTGATGCCAACTGAGCTACTTTATAGCTATATCATTTTTATGATGGACAACTACAATTGAAAAAAATTAAAGATAAACATTTTAGCTCCTTTTTATTGCATCAAGCGACCACGTTTTTTAAGGACATTTACAAAATAAATTGGAAAAAAACGCCTCTTTCATCCAGTGTGACTTCNGAAAAAGCTGAGGACAGTAGTCTTGTTTCATTATAGAACTTGATTTATTAATATTGATTAAAATCAATGCCAATAATTGATAAATAGTAACTTTTTTTGCCGAGATTATGATAACTTTTCAGTGTCTGAAGCAGCTTAAGCGCTATAAGACCCCGCGACGATGGATTTCCGCAGAGCTTTTGAAAATAGGGGGAACGCCAGTGCTGAAGACCCTACAGAAGCTCTTTAATTCCGGAATCATTGATGGTGTGATGCCAAAGGTGAGGGACCAATGTCCAGCAATGGACATGGTCTCCCCCATTTTGCGCCAGATATTCCAGTCCTCCGTTTTTCTCATCTGGCCTCCACCAGCGACTTATTGCAAGTTGTCGGTCCATCGGGCCGGAGGGCGTCCTAGGTTACGCTTGCCAAGACGCGGTCTCCGCTCGAGAACTCGTCTGCTCCAACGGCCATCGGTTCTGCGACTTACGTTACCCACTGCCACTTCAGTTTGCTAATCTGGCGAACTATGTCGGTAATTTTAGTTCTTTTGCGGATAACATAATTTCTGATTTTATCTATAAGTCTCCCAGCATAGCTAGCTCCATCGCCCGTGTCCATGGCTCATCTGCTTATGTTGGTATGGGTAGGACGTATTTCTCAAAGACTCTTGTCTTTAAGCGTTGCGGAATCGTCGACGTGAAGACCTGATTTGACTTGCCTAAATCTTTCTACTAGCTTCCGTCTCGAAATTGTGCCGGTCAAGTTTTGGCGCAAGTAAACGTATTCTTGGACAATCTGAAGGACGCCACCGTCGTATACAACTCTGTACAGACGTTTATCAGAAACGCTATCAGTCTATAATTCTTCAAGATAGTTTTATCACCCTTCTTGAAGAACAAGACGACGCTTCTGGACCACGCCTCCAGTGGAGTGCCCTGGTGAATGACGGCATTAAAAGAGCTCACCTAATGCCCTAAGTATGGGTTGTCCACCGGTGTTTAGGAGCTCTGTCGTAATACCGTCATCCCCGGGGCCCTTCCACTTCTCAGTTGCTCCAGTACTGAACTAATTTCGCTAACGCCAACATCCGGGATATCCTACGTACAATGGTGCCTTAGTGGGGCACGTAGATTTTCGCTGTCTTCGGTCTGTGGCTGATGAGCGCTCGATGAACAGTCGTCCATAAAATTTCTCAACCTCTTCCAGGATCTATTGGCGTAATGTGAGTAGTTGGTTATCTGCCATCTTAAGCTTTACCAGAAAGCTCCTCCCAAGTTGTTTTCCTCCCAAAATAACGTTGGGCCCCTGTTCTCCTCAATAAGGTCCGTAATTAAACTTGTATTGAAACAGTAGAAGTCTCTGTGAACGAGTTTTCGTATCCGCTTAGAGAGAGCCTAATGTTCCGGCTATAATAAGTCAAAGTCAAAATCCATTAATTTAAATTAGGCTTACAATATGCACTTATGAACGTCAAAAATATACAAAAATACAATTGAATTTCGATGCTTGAAGAAAAGCGTTTCAGTGGTTTGGCTTGTTGAGAAAGATTCACCCAAGAAAACTCAACAGTGCAGCCTTTTTTTAGACAATTACTTAATGTAAAAATATATTATAAACACTGCTGTTAGCTGAGTAGTTTAAGACCATGGATTTTTATCATATAAATATTCTTCAATAGTGTAGTACCTTTTTTTTTCTCCGAAACTTTAAACACTGCACTATTCAAACTTTGTAGGTATAAGTAGTATTCTGTGAACCTCTAATTTCTAAACTATGGGGTTGATAAATCTAAACAATAGTGGGCGGGGGCGGCATTTCCCAATTTTTGCCCCACCCAAAAAAATTGAAGATCCGGCGCTGAAGAATGCCTCAAATCCATAGAGCTCAACAGACTTAGTTATGAGCTGAAATATTTAGCAACAATATTCATATCACGCCTCGTTGGCTGTCAAATTAAATGTCACAACTTGTCAGCGGCAACCCTAGCGGGGAGTCGAGCGGGGCGCCCGTAAACGACACCTGCATTTGTCACCTCTTTATTGGGCTCCCAGTCGCGATTCACGGAATGGGAGTGTTTTTATTTGGGTACAGTTATATTAGTGGACTAGGTATATTGTAACAGTTGTGTTAGTGGAGTGGACGCTGAAATGTTTATTAAAGTGAACTAACGATACATAAAGGAGGCTAATACACTTTATGAAAATCTGTTATGTCTTACTTTTATTGGACTTTTTCGGTAATAACAACACTCCATAATTTTGACAATACTTGGTTTTGTATAGATTTTGCAGTGCTTGATGGTGGCTAACGGTTCGCTGGTTTGTATGACGAAGGTGTAAGTTATGCATGGATCGGATGGGTTTGGGGAGAATTATTATTATATTTTAAACTAGACAGTCATCAATTATTTATTATTCACATTTGTTTAGGAACTAAATGGGTCCCATGGTGTAACCTACTTACCTCCTTACTCCTTTGGCATAGCGACCCAAATTGAGTCTTTGCTTCGCTATAAGAAAATGCCATCCCTTCAGATCGAGCACCGCCAGATTGCCACTTGGAGTTGTCGCAGGTCTTCTACAGCATCCCTCAATTGATATCTGGGATGTCCGACAGCTTGCCGTCTACTCAGAAACTCGAAATCAACTTATTTGGTGCAATGATCCTCATCAATCCACTCCAGATATCCCAGCTAGCAAAATATAAGGATATTTCCTTATTATGTTTAGCTCTGCAGTTAACTACTACTTTATAGTTCCTTACGGTAACTTCGGTATAAGATATTTTCCCACAGTAAAACAAATTTATTCAGGGTGTCAGCTAACTACCTAACCTATTAAACCTACCTAACCTATTAAAATCGTCTTAGGCTAAAGTCTGTCTGAGTTCAGACATAAGAAAGTAACAAACATACACGCTCACACACTTCCATTCTTTATAATATAAGTGTGGTTCTAATAAGCAATAGGTAGAAGATTCAAGTTACCAAGATCAAGGATGATGAGGTTCAAATCTCAGCCGAGCACTCCAGCCATCGATCCTCGCTAAGTGTATTGTTTCTCGCGGCCATTTGTCTAGCCTCTCGTGAGATCCCGGGGGATAATGCGCCGTAGGTTTGTGATGGGATGTATTTGTTACCCGGGTACGATGTGATTGAGATGTTACTTGCCGATTCTCAGCAGAGCAGCTCTCGAACTTGTGGTGTATGGTACTTGTGTACCACCATGATGATTATTTGCTACAATAAAAAAGATCTGTCTTTTATGAATATTGCTAACTTGCCCTGTTACAATAAAGTTAGCACAGAATAATTTTTTCGTCAAAAGGAAAGTGGTAAGACTGCTTTGTCGAATGCTAGTCATAATTTCAGTACCAAATCTTATGTATGTGTATTTTCTAGTTCTCTCTTTCCTAAATTGCAAAGATATAAGTATACTTATGTAAAATATGCAGCAATCAACGTCTATGAAGGCAGCCGCGAAAGAGCGCCATGGTGTCTTCATCACCATGGCACATGCTGAGGTTATTATGATTTAATTTCAGGAAATTCTTGTATTCTGCCACAGAAATAGATATTTCTTTATATTTTACGTTTTAAAACTCCATTTCCGTTAGTGATATCGTTGATTCCACATTCAAATCTGCAATCTCCATTTCCAGTACTTCGAAGCATTCATCACAGTCGGTTGCAATAAGTAAGGGCGTTTTCTCTTTCGCGTACGAGATCGGACGCGGAAAAACGCCCTTCGTTATTTATGTACGCGCCCTTACCGAGGATCACCTTGCGGCCGAAACTGATTGAATTCACAGAGTAGACGCATAGTGGTGAGAGAAGCGATTTGGAATCGCCTGAGCTGGTTGACAATAATTTGTTTTGATAGCATACAAATGTAGTATCCTCAATATGTAAGTAAATATGGTCATAAAGAAACTTAATTAGGATGATGAATAATCAAAGTGAGAATAAAATATTACATTTTTAAATTAATAAACTAATCATTGACATTTAAACAGCACCATCTAGCAACAATGTAAGTAAGGAGTTTATACAAAGGAAAGCTAACAACGGTCATGGGTAATTTTTTGCAGAGGCATACATAAATACAACTTTTTAAACTTGTAGTCGTTAACACCGAGCAGTAAGAATTGGGTCCGCGTGATTGGCTACAGGCCAAGGTCTTCTCATGTTATGCTACGTAAGAACTAAGAAGGCATATGCTCTGCAGTTATATTAATTCTTTATGGACTCAGTGGCGTGCACTGCAGAGACTATAAGCAGGGTATGCAAAGTGAGTGAAACTAATCGCAAAACGAATAATTTATATTTTTGTCAAATTAAGTGCTGTTGATGTCAACAGATCCTATGATTTTAAATGTGTAGAGGGAAATGGGCGAATAAGTGGAAATCATTTGATATGTTGGCGATTTTCCGGAGATTTCCGACTGGCTTCCGATTCACAGACTTGTGCGTCCACACAGGGTATGCTCTGCTTATTTGCATATAAACAGAGAGTGTACGCTACTTTCTGTACTTTTTCATCGATTATATCCAGCATTACTACTAGGATACATAAATAAAATAAATCATAACGTGATAAAGATTAATCAAGACGCCCCGTTCGACACTAAGCACAGGCTCTTTGTGAAGTGTATCAGCTTCATGATGTACATTATTCACCTCGGCCCTCAGAATTACTTTGTCTCCCGCCGGTAGAAGGTAACTTTTTGGTCTATTTTGACGACTGTCAGTCGAGACTTAGCTTTGTGTCAAGATAGAATCCTGGTAGGGCAGGTATTTTTTTTTATGTTATGAATCTAATAATATTTTTAATAATTCAAAATACACTTGGAGAGCGTTAAATAAAGCGCCGAATAAGTAGTGCAGCTACTAATGTAAAGTGTGGTAAAGTGTAAGGTTTCGGCTTACGCTAGGCTTAGGGTTGCCTCTCCCAAATAAATTTGTATTCAGGGCACTCAAATAATTGGTAAGCGATAGTTACAGAACTATTTTATTAACATAATGTTGTTTAAATCTATCTCTCTGTCTATTCGCTACTGGACAGTAACCCTCATTCCGCGCCAGATATCCTGGTCCTCCACTTTTTTATCCAGTTTCTACCAACGACCTAACTCAAGGCATCTGTGCATTGAGCCGTGAGTAAGCTACGCTTGCCAAGACGCGGTATCCACTACAAAACTCCTCTGCTCTAACAGCCATGGGTTTTGCTACATACGTGACCAGTCCACGAATTTAAATATTTTACAGTAATAAATCTCAAAGTTACTTTCATTCATTCTTTTTGAATTCTTCTTCTCTCTGTTGGTTTAAATTAACAGGACAGTGTGCTGGCGGCTCTCAGCCTAAGGCGTGCACAGATTTCCTTACGATGTTTTCCTTCAGCGCCAGATAAACGTAGTTATAAATTCGAAAAGATAAGGGTACGTGGCGGGATTTGAACCTCCACTTTTTAAATCGAAAGGCAACACAACAGTCCACACCAATGAGCCACCAACGCTCTCATACAAAGGTAAATAAATGGGGAGTTTTTTATAACTTATTGAATAGCTCGCCTGGTGACAATTATTGGCTGTCCTTAATATACCTGTACCTTATTTTTGTTGGATTTAAGATAAGTTGAAGTTTTTCTGCATTTTGTTAAGTACAGTCCTAATATTAAGCGAAGCGCACTTAATAAATCAAACTTTCGTGTCTTTTTCGTAACTTCAAAGTAACAGATATGGTAAAAGAAAAATAAACAGTTCTTAATTACGCAATTTAATCCGTAAAATTAGTTTCACTCAGGTACCGTTCTGATATCTTTAACAAGATCACAAATAAATAACATAAAGTTACTCATAGTTTTAGAAATATGATTATTAGTTGGCAACCCTATCAAGTGGTGAAGCCGGTTAAGAACCAGCAACGAGAAAATTGTATCGCGAAATGTGAACTTTGTCCGGGTAATACGGGAGTTAGAAATAAGCAGCGGAGCTAGTATTTATTAATTTAAAATATCACTTATGGGTATTTTAGGTTAAAGTATATAGTTGTGCGGCCAACACAATTGCGATAATTTTAAAACACGCTTATAGGATCATTATTGTGAATCAATATTAAAATTTTACATTCAAGCGTTTTGTTTTATGGTAGATTTTAACTGGTTAAATAGACAATTAGACGATTCATTGTACTATGCAATTACCATTAATGTCATCAAAAAGAGGCCCAGGTGATTCACCTAATGGTTAGTAATAAGGAAAATTTACACTCATGATCCGAAGCAGCTAAAACCATATTTTATTAAGGTAAGTAGCTACAGTGCCCTCATCACGAAATACAAAAGTCACACTCCTGTTTCACAGCACGATCTGGCATTTCGGTGGAGCTACACGACTCAGTATCGAGTCTACCACCTATTAAAAGGTAGGGGTGGGTGCGTTGCTAACTTTTTAAAAGGGGTAGGGGAAATTTTTGGTCAACGGTAACCACTCACTTGACGGAACTTAACGCAAGAACACATTTCAGGACGATTATTTGTGATCCGTGGGTTATCACTCCATGCAATCCTACCCATACGAATGGTATGAACCAAAGCATGGTAAAAGCAAGCTCTTTTCTTAAATTTACATGAGGTAAAATATGAGGCCTCTTTTAAAATTATTTGGTTACTAAAAATAATTCAAATCACTATTCGTTCAGAATAGGATGGATTTTATCTATTTTCTCTTTCATACATAAAATGTGAGGCACCATTTTGTTTTATTTACCTACCATTTTGTTGTATGCCACGATTTCCAGGGGAAATCTTTTTGCTGGCAAGCGGTGCAAGATAATCTGCCGGGGATCGGTGCCTAAGGGACGGGATAAAAAGAAGTATCTTTTGTATTCAGGAGTTGAGATACAGCGCAATTAACCTTGTTTTAAACGGGCCTTTTGTTTCTTGCGACTACATGTTAGTCATGCTACTTGTGTGTTAAGACTATGCGTGTATCTGTTGTACGTGTTTGATTTAGTACTAAAGTTACTTTCTTCAACTGATGGTAGGTTAATCCTTGAAAAATAAAATAGTACAGGAACAATTTAAGAAGTATATAATGCTTTTTGCTTTTTTCGTATGACCATTTTGATGATGGCCAAGCATGGGAGGCTTAATTAATTTTTTGTTTGTTTTCTAGCACAAGTACAGCGATCAGGATACTGCATGTTTAAAATATATATATATATCTGAACAGTGCTTACGAATCTTACAGTCAATTTGCTACATTCGATTGACGACCCATTTGGTGTAGCGGTTGGAGACATCAGCTGCTACACATAGGATTCCGGGTTCGATCCCCGGGCAGTACAAACATTTGTGTGCATGAACATGTCTGTTTGTAATGGTCAGGGTGTTTTATATGTATATATGTATGTATTTACAAAAAAAAATGTATTTAAGTATATTTATCCGTTGTTTAGTTCCCATAATACAGGCTTCACGCTTAGCTTGGGGCTAAATGGCGCTGTGTAAATGTCAGAGAATATTTATTTATTTATTCGATTCAAGAAGACCTTAGATCAACAATAAACTAACTCGATGCACAATCACGAAAAACCGTCATCCAAAAAGTTTCTAAGCCGAAATTCATACGTTATTGTTAAATTAAAAACGTTTTATTTTTACCATAACGTGTCATAGAAAGAGTACAACATCAAAAGCACGACCACACTACTATGTCATTATGACATGCAGCGAGCGACGTGATTATGAATGAAAGTTCTGCCCAACTGGCGATGGGCAGACTTTACCGCGGACACTTTTTGAGTGAGATTGTGCATCTAATTAGTAAATTTTACTTTAAGAACATATCAAAACGGCAAGAACAATACATTTGATAAATATATTTCCGATATACGTTGAAAAAAGTAATTACTGACGCGTTTTTTAACGGCTCGTCTTGGGAGATAATATAAAAACTTATAGTTATCAAAATGAAACAAAATTACCTTCATATTATTATTTAAAGATCTAAGAGCATGAGATTGAATTGTAGTATCTAGTCTCTAGATGTATTCTTAAATCTGTAATGTAGTCCAACATTTCACATTGAATGTGCGACGCTCCAAAAACGAGTAACTTCCAATACAAAAGATGTCAAAACTCAAAAAATGTTCCGCTCAGTGCGAAGTTGGGCAGAACTTCGTACATTCGGGCAACATGGCGTCAAGGGATCTCCCTTATCGCGCCTTTCAATAATTTATATCGTAATAACATAACGTACGCGTGTAGTGTTTTATCCATAGTAAAATGTTACCAGCTTGGAAATGGGGCTTTGTTTGGGCAACTTCATAGTTTATATTATATAAGAGTAGGTAGTATATCCAATTCGAAATTACTACTTCATATTATCTTCATTCCAATAAAGCTTCTCCACAAATGGAACCGATCGTGCCCAAAAGTGGGACATTAAAGGAGGACGATGATAAATGGGTGTATAGGCCTTAGTCGCCTACGCGGGCTTAGTGAGGATAGGAACAATTCAGGAACAACCTTTGATTGTCTTCACATGCGTACGCAGGTTTCCCACGATGTTTTTCTCAGCGTAAGAGCATACGGATAACGTACTTACAAATTAGAAAATTCGAAAACGCATTGTTACTGTGCGCGGTATTAATCAACGCCCTTCAGATCGGAAGCGTCAGCACGCACATCATATGAGCCAGACTCTCTTGATATGATGAAAAATCTTTATAGTCTTTAGAATGTAAGTGTAATTATTATTTATATTTCTTTATAAATCTACTATCAATTTAAGAGAAGAAGCGGTAACTATTGCAGTCCATTGCTGGGCAAATATTCCGGTTGAAGATTTGCCTTATGTTCTCAGTTCTTACACTGATTCCATGAAGGAAAATAATCTATGGATATGCCTCAAAGTCCAGGATTAATTTTAATGAACAGAAAGTATCCCGTGATCTAGTGGTTAGTAATATTATGTATGTATCTCTGTAGAATTTTGTGATTGTAATGTTAATAAGAGATTCAAAATTTTACAAACCAAACCCCTGTGGTAAGTAATTGGACTAATCAACTTTTTTTTATTATTAACTGTACTTAATTTCGACCTCTACATCATCATCATCATTATCAGCTTGTTAAATACTGTACTGGGTTGCTGTTGTCGTCCACGGGGGCCCAGTGCAGATTGGCCGACATCACGCACACCCTTTGAATCTCATCGAAGGCGTGCGCAGGTTTTCTCACTATGTTTTCCTTCACCGTAAGAGCGTTGAATAAACGTACATATATTTTCTAAATACTTTGTTCCGTGGCGGGTTTGAACCTGCACGTTCCAGATCTGAAGGCAACAGTCCACATCAATGAGCTACCGTCGAACTATTGGACGAAACAGTATTTACCATCTCAAATATGATTTTGACGAAAGTCGTAAAGCCATAGTCATCTGTTTATAGTTTGTTACTCTCAAAGGTTGGAACTAATGAAAGAATAGCGAAAAAAATTAATACATAGCATAACATTTAAAAATGAACCTTGACCTCTACATATCTTAGTGACAAATTTTATTTATCATCCGACACAAATACAGTATAGCAGGACAACAAAATTGGGTAAGTCGACTACTTCCAAAGGTAAAGTACATTGCCCAATAGGTTAGTAACTAGCCACTCGGGCCAGGGGGAGGCACCTACTCCTTACTCTGCACTTTTACCACAGATACCACCCGGTAATCTGGCTTTGCCCAGAGCGCTGACTGAGGTTCGGACTAGTCGTGCGACCATGCTTTTACGGTGCGACAGGAATGAATTTTTATTTGGCTCAACAACAAAATATAGAAAATGGTGAATTTGTATTTCGACAACAGCCTAGCAGCACATTCAAGTAAAGTATAAACTGTGTTCCTTGAATCAGAAAAAATACAAATAATATTTTCGGCATGCTTAAGATATGTTCTGGTGACATGACTATATCACGATTTTTCAGTTACTAATGTGAATATTATCTTTTTTTTAACAATGGACTGTATGTCTGTGTTCAGTGAAAGAATTCTTAATTTAATATTACTCAGTATCATAGTTCGCTATGGAATTCAATATTTTATGTGACAAGTATTGGAAAGATTTTAAAAAATCTACTTTATTAGAAGAGCCCAATATATTTTATAACTTGCCTACTATTCGAACTTTTTTTCTGGTTATACGAATGAATCATTTCACGTACATATGTAAAAAAGAAAGAAATATTGTTAAGATGGCCGCGTTGACAGCTATAATGTCATGTACTCGGACAGTATTATTTATTAATAGTCGCGTTGTCACCCTACAAGCGAGGGACAACATAATAAATCTTTGTAAGGATAATCCTGTATTGGGCTGCGCTTTGTCCACTGCCGATATGAAACGCCTACTGACGTCGTTTGAGCTTTCTGCTAGTGCGGATTGTCAGGCGCTACCGTTTGTTGCCATACGACATTTTATAGTTTATTTTCGACATTTTATTATTGATTAGCTAATTGTCAATTTTACTAATCTACTATTAGCACGAGCTGATTATAACGATTATAATGTCCCCACCGAGTGACACGAGCCTACCCGTAGCGGGTGATTAAGCCTTAGTCGTCAGGTTTATTTTATACGAACTTACTACCGCTGTTGGCCGCAGATGACCTTTACAGCTTTACTGGGTATTGGCGAGCGCAGATAGCTCTCAACCTTAGAAATTTACACAACGAGCCTAAGGGCGCACCATAGCTGGACACGAACCTCGGCTTAGGGCGTTGCGTGGAGGGCTAGGTAACCTAGTTTATGTTTGGGGAGAAAAGCGGCCTGGTACACGCCGGTTACGCGAATAGTGACTGAGCGAACTAGCGAGGAGTCCCGACGATGGCCGGCGGCGGAGGCGGAACCTCGGATGTCGGTTTGTTGAGCTTTTTAGTGTTTTAACTACTATGGCTACCGATGAGGCGCGGCGACCGTAATAGGATCAAAGAGCCTTCCCAAACAGCATGACTTAGGGAAATTGAGTACACAGATTTTCCAGTTTAGCTTTGGAGAATAATAGCTCACCACGCAGGTCCAATGCGGATTAGTGGGTGTCAATAACTACCATTCTAAGATACCTAGTTGTCGAAAACGATGGTTAATGTGTCTTATGATTATGCTAATCAGATGATTCAAAATATAATGTCATAACTAAACTGATAAAAATCCTCGGGAAAAATCGCACAAAGTGACTTTTACCACAGATAATATAATATATTCTATACTTCTACTATGAGTTCTTCCCATGGAATTTTTACGTACGCTAAATAACTGACGACTTTTAAAATCAGTTATTGTCTAAATTGGTAAATAACCGATTTATATTGACAGGGGAATCCCGGATCATAGCCCTTAAACTAATTTTCATACAGTGTCCCTTGACGTGCAAAAGTAAGCTACAACACTGCTCATACACTAAATTTTATAATCTCTCTCTTCAACCTATCGCAGTCCACTGCTGGACATAGGTCTCCCCAATTTTACGGCAGATATCCCGGCCCTCCGCATTCCTCATCCAGCCTCCACTAGCAACCTTTCGCAAGTCGTCGGTCCATTGGGCCGGAGGGCATCCTACGCTACGCTTGCCAAGTTTGGGGTCTCTCTTAAGGATGAGATCAGAAATGATTTAATCCGAAAGAAAACTAAAGTTTCCGACATAGCCCGCCGGATCAGCAAGTTGAAGTGGCAGTGGGCTGATCGCAGTCGCAGAACCGAGGGCCGTTGGAGGAGACGAGTTCTGGAGTGGAAATTTTATACCTAAACAATAAATTCAGATTTCCGTATGAATACTTAGAATTTCATTTTTAACATCTTAACTTGTCTTCTCTGTTTCCATTGTCAAAAATTAGTTACGATTAAAGCAAACAATTTGAACTATGGACTCCGACCATTCGATCACTGCTCTAATATCGGACAGGAAGTGACGAATGGTGACAGTTATGGCGACCGGAAGCGGCCTCGGCTGCGTGGCCACTTCCGGCGCGCTGTCACACCACCGGAACCTGCGAAATGTATCCATCCTAGCTTGAAGCTTTGGCGGTATATTGGTAATATTGAACGAATTCATTCGGTTACCTCAAAAACATACAGAATGATCAAACCAAAACCATTAAAAATCATGAAGATATAACCTGGGACTGGGAGAATCATGGTTATCCATACTATGAATGTCTAAAGAGTTACGTCACAAAATTAAAATTTCAGACAAAAAGTCAGAACATTATTTTACAACTGCATAAATACGGTATTACCTATCCACATCAATGTGTGATTTGTAATTATGTATTTAGGTATGATATGTGACTATGGTTTTGAAAGGTCTAGAGAGTATCACTTACCGCTGTAATTTAGTTACTAAGTTTGACTTACTAATAGCCAAAATCACTTTAAACTTAACAATAGTTTTTACTTTAATTTATCTAAAATTAATTATGTCGGTGCAGTCAATTTGAATTCATTAAATACGTATTCAAAAATATATATATTCTAAGAAGAACGAAGAAACATGTGCCTTTCACATAGAAATTTCCAAAAAGTACGAAGTCATCCATTAAAGTGAACTGCCATCCAATAGAAATAGTACTTTACTCATAATGGAGATTGCACATTAGATTGACAAAAGACATTCAAAGAAGCCTAAAGCAACTCCGTAAGCAAATTCCACACAATTGTTTGAAAAACCTTTTGGTCGCAAACTCCGGAAGTCCATCCTCCATTATGACAGACAATGAATAAAGAAATATCATAAAAATAACGCCTCCTTTGTGAGATCCCGTGGGACTAATAGCCGAGCATTCAAATTCGATTAGGGGTTACAATAAAGATCGTCCTCGATGATAAAATTTAAATTTGAAATAAATATGACATTGAGCGTCGGTGGCTCAATGGTGTGGACTGTCGCCTTCCTACCGGGCTGATGTTCAAATCCCGACACGTACCAATGTGTTTTCGAATTTTCGAAAATATATGTACGTTATCCGACGCTTTTACGGTGAAGGAAAACATTTTCAGGAAACCTTCATGCACACCTGCGAAGAGATTAGAAGGCTGTGTGTGAAGTCGTCCAATCCGCACTGGGCCCGCGTGGACGACTAAGGTCTAATCACCCTATACGGTTAGGCTCGTGCCCCTCGGTGGGGACGTATATTGAGCTGATGATGATGATGACGTAAATACATATGCGTCGGTGGCTCATTGGTGGACTGTTGCCTTTCAATCTGAAGGGTGCAGGTTTAAATCCCGCCACGTACCAATGTCTTTCAGAATTTCCGAAGTGATACGTATGGATATGACGTCACACGGACCTCTTACAAAGATGGCGCACGCTTCTACAGGCAGTTGATCGTCAGCACTCGAAGGAAATAGTAGCTTGGAGAACCTCTGTCGCCTACGGAATAGTAGAATATATAGAGTATTTGGTTATCGAGAAACAATTTAGTACTGGGGCTTATTGCCGTATACTCATAGTAACATAAAACTAGTAGCCATCGGTAGCGAAATCTTTTACCATTAGGTGAATAGTCAAGGTTATCGCTTTCCTATCTATGAAATAATTTAAATAAAAACTGATTACATGGGTATTTCAACAACAATGTTGAAGTCATGTTTTTGAACTTATTATAACTATATATAACCTTGACCTACAGGAACACAATGAAAATCTACTTTTAAATCGCTTTTCAGCGTTATTAGAATCAAATGGATAAGCAGTAGATATCACTGCTCTAATTAACAAAATTGATCTCTTTGAATGTTATAGAATTACCTGCACTGTAACATTGTATGTTTGCAATTAATAATTGAAATTGTCTTATCAAAATATCTTCATAATAATTAATAATTGGATCTATTTTCTTATTTCCATGACTACAGTAACTACAAAATCACATAATTGAAAAGAAAGTAACAGGTGATGATTCGAGCATACTGGCCTGAAGGACCGACGGGTTGCGAAAAACTTGATATCGATTAGGTACCACCCTCAGCATGAAAGGTCACGAGAAAATATTTAATGGTCAGCAATCTGATGAATGAACATTTCAATATTTGCTTAGCATTTGCGATTGTGAACCGAACGCGTTAACCACTTCGCTTACGAATTTCTAGATATTGTATGTAAAAAAAAGTGATTAGACAAAATCTTTCCTAGGCCGCTACCTATGGTTTATTACTATTTTGAACCTTGTCTGAACCATTACAGCACCATCTGGAGCGGAAACAGTGCTTATTTTGTTGATAGTATTTTCGTTTTTATACAATTGTAATAAGGTCGGGAACTAAATACACTGACGTTTCCATAACCTTGCGCGGCGCGCAGTCTCGGGGCGTGCGCGACTCATGTCACTCGTTCTCATCGTTTTTGTGGTTTCATGACAGTCAATGATTCATATATCCATCCGTAACACGATTAAATAATCTTTAAAACAAGTGATTTATTTAAAAACAAAGGTTAAACGTAAAATAATGAAAACAAATTATTTTTTTCACAAAATATATAACAAGACGCGCGGGTAAGCCGGGCTGTGCGCAATAAGCGCATGCGCGATAACCTCTGAAACGGGAAGTTCTGTGGTACAAATGTAAACAGTGGTTTTGAGTTCCGTTTTATTTCGGCCGGATAACAATAATGCGGGGTTTTGAGAAGAGGATGTCATCCAATCGGGTAAGGTCTATTTTCGCTGAGCATACATATATATCTAACAAGTGAGCTACTGAATGAATTTGACATTCGATCAGCTGTTAAAACTGCGTGTATTTTTTGCTAAGAGGACAATATTAGTTTATAATCAAACAATACGTTTGTGTCGAAAGAAAAATGCTATTATTCTCCATTACATTCCCCAAATGCACACTTTCTACACCAAACAAAACATTCAGAAGAACCAAAAAAGTAATATTTCTAGTCAGTACCTTATAATTCTAGCTAATCTTAACCAAAATATACTTGGTAGTGTCTAATGTAGATAAGTACTATTGAGATTTTAAGAGTGAAAATTAACAAATATTTGTACGACACACCACCTAGCCTCCATTTTGATTAGGTAAATAAGGTTACCATATAATATCAATGATGTAAAAAAGTATGGATTCGTGATATGCTCACAAAACAATCGAAAAAGTGTTCCTAATGCAGTGACAACACACATAAGTACACATATTTCGAATTTCGAACACATTTACCTAAACAAAAAGAGTACAAACTGTACTCTCTTCAGCGATTCCTTTTTGAGGCACGGATGGCGTATTTACCTTGATATATATTGTATAATTTTTGTAGCAGACAAACAATTATTTTCATTTTATACATACAGATAACTGATAAAGTTTAATGACTAAGAAATCATCTTCTGCGATAATAGTAACGAGTTCGATTCCCGTACTGTAAAAAGTTTTTGTGTGAATTAGTGATATTCTGTACATATAAAGGTAGATACGCCATCCGTACCTCAAAAACGAACCGCCGAAGAGAATACAGTTGTAGGCTCTTTGTTTAGGTAAAATGTACCTACGCTCATTCGAAATATGTGTATGTGTGCTGTCGCTGCGTTCGGATCATTTTTTTCGATTGTGTGTGAGCATATCACGAATCTATACTTTTTACATCATTGGTGTGAATTATCCATTTATCTGTAATAAGAACATTAAGTAACTTGTTGCTTATTTTTTTCAAGCTAGTTTGTGCTGTATGAATTAAGTCTAAAGATGGTTAACAGAATATTCTAAAAACATGTCATTAAAGAAAGTTGATTGAGCTGATAGGGGAGCGTTCTAGTAATACGTAACACAATTTTGTCTGGCAATAATTTATAGTAACGTACAAGGGCGAGAGGGGCTATTTATCTTACTTGATAGAACTTTTTATTTTTAAAAATATCTTCGGTACTTGGCAACTTCCAAACCGCCAACTCTTTTTTTGATTTTTATTTTTGAAAATTTTGTTCAAGTACGTTACTGTGTTTTAGTTGGGGGAAAGAGGGGTTTAAAGTCTTTAAAAAAGGCGTTACGTAATACGCTCCCTAAATGGCTAGAATATTACTTCTCACTAGTGTTGTCAGGTCCGATTTTCTTCTTCAATTAATCGGGACATTTAACGTCCGATTAGGACGCATCCTCAGCCCGCTGAAAAAAAGGACGTCCCACGCAAATCGGGACACTAGCACCACTACTTCTCACACACGCGAAATGCATCAACACAATCGATTAACAATAGCAAAGCATACAGAAAAGTAAGAACATTACTCTAATGATAAATACTCGTACAAATATACATGGAAGTGATTACAAGCTTCATATGATTTACTTATGGTTAATTAATGTGAAGTAACACAACTTTATTGACGACCCATTTGGTGTTACGGTTGAGATGTCGACTGCTACACCAAGGGTTCCGGGTTCAATCCCCGGGCAGTACAAACATTTGTGTGCATGAACATGTCTGTTTGTAATGGTCTGGGTGTTCTATGTATAATATGTATGTATTTACAAAAAAAATGTATATAAGTATGCTTATCCGTTGTTTAGTACCCATAATACAGGCTTCACGCTTAACTTGGGGCTAGATGGCGCTGTGTGAATGTCAGTGGATATTTATTTATTATTATTAATACCTAAACATTAATTTATTGTTTTAGATAGGGCTACACAAAGCCCCACCGCTCTACAAGGGAACTGCGACAGCACATAATACACCATAGCTTCTAATTCAATTATGCTTCCATTAATATGGCGAGACGAACAAATATGGTTTCCTACCACACCACTGCCTTAAGGCAGATGGCTTCTCCTAGATTCTTCTTCCTTTTAAGCTGCGTCAGCTTTATCGTACCAATAATCTGGATGCAATCCATGAATAGATCAGATACAACTGTGAAAGAAGCACTTGAGAACGTTGCCAGAGATATCAGATACGTCGACGTGTACCGCAAAGCCGAAAAACAACCGAGATCCCTTAAATACATGTTGTTATGGACACCTCCAGATTACTCCCCGTTTTACTTCTTTGGTACAGGCCAACGAGCGTTCCTTGAAAACAATTGCCCGGTAATTAATTGTTATGTGACATCGAACAGAGACTTTTTTGGCGGTGACGCAACTCAGTTTGATGCAATAGCGTTTAATGGGCGAAATATGAAGTACATGAGACGATCACAATTACCAAAAAAGAGGTCGCCCAATCAAAAATACATATACTTTAATCTCGAATCCGCTGATAACTATCCGGTATGTCAAAATATGTTCGATGGATTTTTCAATTGGACCTCAACCTACAAGCTAAATTCTGATGTTCCCTACCCCTATATTGTTGTAAAGAATAAAGATGGCGTCATTGTAGGACCTAAAGAGAACATGATATGGCGTGATATCAAAGAAAATATGAACGAAGAATTATCACAAAAACTTTTGAGCAAGAAAAAAGCTGCTGCTTGGTTTGTCTCCCATTGCTCTGATAGAAGTGGTAGGAGAAATATGAAAGGAATCTTGAAAAGCCTTGGTTTCATACGGTTACTGTTGACGTTTTTGGAGCCTGTGGATCATTTAAGTGCCCAATAAATAATAAAAGTGAATGTGATAGAATGCTAGAGAAGGACTATTACTTTTATTTGGCGTTTGAAATTCGTTTGGAGAAGATTATGTGACTGAGAAATTGTTAACAGCTTTACAGCATTACACTGTGCCGATTGTGTACGGCTCTGCAAATTATTCAAGGTAATTTTGTAATCTATATTGACTTAGACGGCCCAATACCCATAATTGTAAAGGAAGTACATATTGTAGAGGAAAACGATTTGTGTTGTAGACAATTTGCATGCTAACCAAACATATTATATTTAAGTACGTTGGATGACGTCATCTGTGTAGATACAAAGATAACGTGAATACCATCTATATAGATAACGCGTATGCAATTTTACGGAACAAGGTAAACCTTGTGACAGTAACGTACATATTGCAAACATAATTATCGTTTTCATAATTGTTCTCGAATACCTTTTCTAAACTTAATTTGACGTACAAAATTTATGTATTAATAACTTGTTTGTTGAGAGCGTCGGTGGCTCAATGGTTCCTTCCTACCGGGAGAGCTGAGGTTCAAATCCCGACACGTACTAATGTGTTTTCGAATTTTCGAAAAATATATGTACGTTATCCGACACTCCTACGGTGACGGAAAACATCGTGACGAAACCTTCATGCACGCCTGCGAAGAGATTCGAAGGTGGTGTGTGAAGTCGTCCAACCCGCACTGGGCCCGCGTGGACGACTAAGGCCTAATCACCCTATACGGGTAGGCTCGTGCCCTCCGTGGGGACGTTTAAGAGCTGATGATGAACTTCTTTGTGTAATAATTAAGTATTAATAAGAATATATATTTTTAAATTGCAATTGAAAAAAATACCTACATGCATTTTTTATGTAAACGAGCAGGCTCGTCTGATGTTAAATGACACCTTCGTCCATGTACACTTCCAATACTGACGACTGCTTACAACATAGGCATAGAAAGTAATGCATTGCCGGCCTTTTTTAATTCTTTTTTAACTTTGCATATTTTACATATAAATTTAACCGTAAAAGAATCAAGAATATGGTTTATTAGACAGTTGACTTTTTGGTTAGTAGTTTTTTTGAAAACTAGATATCTTAAGGAATATATTGGCATGTTCACAGGTTTCTGCCGCCAGGGTCGTACCTTGACGCACGAAAGATGAGTCCAGAACACCTCGCTGCTGAGATGGCTCGACTGATTGCGTCACCAAAATTATACTTTCAGTATTTTCGGTGGAGGAATTATTACGAGTATTTCGATGCAACTGCAGTTGATAACGTTTGTGCGGTATGTGCAGCTCTCAACAATGAGACTTTTGTGGAAATGAAATCTTGTTACCAGGAGTTTAGGAATTGGTGGAATCCTCGGTACAGCGATAGGTGTTCGTGGATCGATGATATTGCTGGAATGGACGGTTTGTGGCCTTAGCATAAGCCCCAAGTTTCGCGCTTATTTTAAAATACCAAAGACTACCTTTTAATAAATTCGTGTTCCTAAGAGTGCTATAAATATTATTGTACTAATTTTATAGTTATAGTATATGTAACCAGGATATAAGATAGTCATTAATATTATACGTAACGGTCTAAAGTCTAAGGCCCGTATTAGAATAAGACTCAAGCTTTCTTCTTCTTTCTTTGTTTACTTGAGAGAGTAGAATGGGATGCCGCTATTTATCGTATATAGCGCTATCTTTCTACTCAGTTTAGTTACGATCAACGTTGAGTCTCGTTCTAGAATACGGGCCTATAACAAGCAACGGGTTTTTGTTAGTAGTGCCAAAAAAAATGTTTACTGAAACACAATTCTTGTTCAGAGCAACGTCAAAAAGTTCAGACAAAGTGAATAATATTCTTATGGTATGCCATTTTGTAATTGTTTTTTTTTTTAAGTTTGTGATTTGTTTTTTCGGTTCAGAACAATTTTATTACAATGGGTTAAGATTTGTTGAAATGTTGATCTTTTTCGTTTTTATCATTTTATGTATGAAGCTACGTAATATTATATTGTTTGAAAGGATTAATGAAACTAACGTTTATTAAGTTAATAATTTTTATTTATACCAAATGTTCTAACAAGGGAATAAGCCTTAATATAAGTAACACAGATTCATTTAGTAGTGATTTGTTAATAAGGTTGATACTTTATTAAATAATAATAATAAATAGTAATTTGCCTTATCCATGATTATTGTAATATCTAGTCAAATGAAGACTTTGTAGCGATTTATCGGTAACAACAACATTACCGTTTGCTTGAAGTTAAAAAAATATACGTGTGATATTTTAGATAAAGGTATGGTAAGAATGACAATGATGTTTGGCCTGATAGTTTTTTTAATGTCTCATAGTATAAAAGTCCTATGGATCAGATACATGAACAATTTTTTGAATATAGTCTGTTAAACCCACCAGACATCCGAATATACAATTAGACTGGACAAGCCGCCAAGTTAATAGGCAGTCCAGTGTCGCAATTTCTTTTCTTTCTTATCTGTGAAAGTTTTTATATTTCTTGGTAAATTTACTGATTACATAAAGAGCGTAAAACTGGCAGCCAGTGTATGCTCGTTGAGTTTACATTTGTCGCACTTAAAACGCGGCTTCCCCATCTCCTGTATTGAGAAATCTGTGGTTAAACCTAAACTAAAGGTCGACACCCTGAAAATGCATGATTTTGCCCGCATGGAAAAATATGACCTAGTTTTTTTATGTATCTCATGATTTATAATAATACAATTGTGGAATTACAACCATGAGGTCAAATTTTGCATGCGGGCAAAATCAGGTATTTTCAGGGTCGACCTTTAGTTCTATGGTTTCTCAGACTATATTAAAAAAAAATATGTGATCTATACGAATTTTATACGGCCGGCTCTCCGACTATATTTGAAGTATTCTTTTGTTAAACAATCTGTCAGCGTTAAGTACCGCTAATGGATATATCTAACAGAATAAATAGATTTCGATTGTTTCTGGATTCAAGACGGTTAAAAGTTTAAGTGACAGCGTTTACTATTAGTTCGGGAATTTTCGTCTAACCTGTCTTTATGGAATCTTTTTTAATCCTGAAAAGTTAAATTTTATAACAGAAGGCAAACTGGGTTTCGTCAGAATATCGGCGCTATTGCGACGCTTTATTTATAGCGTCGCAATGGCTTAGGCTGAGGCGGAACCCTTTGACCTTTTTTTTAGTGTTTATAGTTTTATTTTAAAAAAAGTGCGTAGTAATATGTAATGTGTAGAGCGTCGGTGGCTCAATGGTGTGGACTGTCGCCTTCCTACCGGGAGGGCTGAGGTTCAAATCCCGCCACGTACCAATGTGTTTTCGAATTTTCGAAAATATATGTAAGTTATCCGACGCTCTTACAGCCTAATCTCCCTATATGGGTAGGCTCGCGCTCCTCGGTGGGGACGTTTAATGAGCTGATGATGATGAATATGTAATGTTTTTTCTCGACTGTGTATTTTTTATTGGAAAGGTCAATAAATAGTTTTCCTTTCTTTAAAACTAGAAGTCGGTTTACCTAATGTGAAGTAATGGAACATATTATGTTTTCATAGTGTAAATGAATAGATAATTGTTTTCAGCGGTTGTATATATTGTTGTTGTCATAGCTTACCGAATTCGTTCTTTAGTTGATGTTTTTGGATGTCACAATAGTTGATTGACTGTTGCATTTCTAAGAATAAATAAATTACTTCAAGGACCTGGCAGAAAGCTGGATTGTTGTGTGACAGCATTTATTAGAATAGTTTTTTTAGTTATTGTTTATATAATTTATGTGTGATGAGCAATTTCTGTATATTGTGAAGTTTTCGTTTAAAATGTCAGCGTCTTCCACATTAACTTAAAATACTAATAGTTTGGATAACAAAGATCCATACACGATCCATTTCTAAGTAATGAATGAAAATAAACACACTCGACACACTTTTTAAAGGTCGTTTAAAGGTTGTTTACAACATTGTTAGTGTGTCTATAGTATTAATCAACTAATACAGTCGCCATCAAATATATATATATGACCAAATACATCTGAAAAGTTCACAATGTTGTAAACAGCAAAAGTCACCATTAACATCAAAAACCAATTGCTTCATTATTATCTGTCTGAGCGGCTGTATCTGTCTGAGCGGCTGTTTGTCAATAACTTATATACAAACACTCGGCTGTACAAAGTAGGTATTAACATGTTAGCTGTGCATGTTAAATGTTTATTTAAATACGTATTGTAAAAAAAATCAATAGAAAGTTTTGGCGAAAGATAATATTTTTATAGATGACGATCAATCTGGTGTAATGGTTGAGACGTCGGCTGTTACACCAAGGGTTCCGGGTTCGATCTCCAGGCAGTACTAATATTTGTGTGCATGCACACGTCTGTTTGAATTGGTTTTGGTGTTTTCTATATATAATATGTATGTATTTACAAAAAAAGTATATAAGTATGTATAACCGTTGTTTAGTACCTATATTACAGGCTTCACTTGGGGCTAGATGGCGCTGTGTGAATGTGAGTGGATATTTATTTATTTATAATATTTATTATCAATTCACTGAACCAAATATCTAATGACCAAAAGTGTTAGATGTATATTCCTTTTGTTACTGTGCCATATCTTATAATTTGTGCCCTGTGTAAGGTCGGCCAATACGTTTGAAAATAATCAAAACGTTCTTATTTTAATATTTCAAACTCTTTATTTACGGTACCTACTGTACAATTCGGTAGAATGTGGAAAAAATATTCACTGGTAGCATAATTGCTGGTAAAATGTGGAAGTACCCACTATGTGAACGTTATTTAATTTGTTTATAAAGATATAATAATGTTTTTTTAAAATATCGAATATTTTGAATACATGTAAATAAAAATAAAAACTTTTGTGTTTTAAATGAGTTTCATTCATTCTTTGTTAAGCTTTATCACCGAAAAATAACCATAACCGCCGATTTATATTTTTTTCACGAAATTTATAAGCTTTCGTAGGATTGTACACTACGTATAAATTGTATTATTTTATGCCTACATTTTCGTAAATTGAGCTAACCGAAACCACTCGTAAAGTGAAGAAGATTGAAATTTATCACGGAGCTATGAAGTAATTTATAATGTCGTTGATCAGAATTGTATAACGAAAAAAAGTTTCTGCTAATTGCTGAGGTCGAACCCGGAACCCTTGGTGTAATAGCAGACATCTCAACCATTACACCAGATGGGTCGTCAATTGAAACAAGTATTGTCACTGTTAAAATGCAGCATTTTAAAGAAGCGTATGTATAATTAAAATCACTTCTGTGTTCAGCCAAAACTTTTAGATTCTTGCAAATGTATCGTAAATTTAAAAAAAATCTCCAAAATTTCAAATTATTAGATTCACAAAAAATGCAGGAGTATAATAATACAATTAATCTTTAGTATATAATCCTACGAAGGTTTATAAATTTCCTAGGATATTAATAAATTTGCAGTACTTGTTATAGTCCGTTGAAAATACAATACACACGGAGACGGTCACTACCAAGTCAAAAATACTACAGAAAAAAATTTGTAAATAAAGAATCATTGTTTTCCTCAATTATATATGATATGATTTAATTTTTTCTAGGTGGTCGACTAGGTAATGAGTCGTCTAGGTAGATATATTTTGCACTTCTGTTTTTCGGGATGAGGGCACTGTAGCTAGAAAAATTACCGGGTGTAAGAGACTAACATTTGTTGTCTTGGGTGACGGCCGCAGTGCGACATTGATGGAGAATAATAACTGGCTATCATTTAATTTTGTTGGCCTCAATTAATGCCGCTCTGTCATGGTCAGGCGTATCACTTACCATCAGGTGAGGGTCCTGTACACTTTGTAACATAAAACATTTAAAAAACTACTCGTATTTGTAACAGAAAATATGCCACACGACACACCATTCAATGAAAGTTATGAAAAGATTGAAGTAATTCATAATAAAACCGAAACAATGGGTTGTTTGTTGAATTTGCAATCGCGCTGCAGACAATCGATAAAGATCCTTATTGAAACCTAACATGTTTCAATTTACCATGCTAATTTGTTTTTCGCAAAAATAATGCATGGTACAGTCGCCATCAGATATATATGAGCAGACAAGGTGACCAAATACATCTGAACAGTTCAAAATTTCAATAACTTCTATACAGTACAAGTTACCATAAATATCTAAACAGCAACCGCTTCATTAATATCTGAGCAAGTGCCTGTCAATAACTTCTATACACACAAATTTTCAATAATATCTGAACACTCAAAATGTCAAGTGTTACTAAGGAGATTAACCAGTGTTTATCTGCTTAGTTACGCTTGACATTTCTTGTCTGCATGACATTAAAAGAACAAGATAAAATCAATCACTACTGTGGGCGTATAATGATTATTTTCATTTGATATGACAAATCTATACTAATATATGAAGCTGAAGAGTTTGTTTGTTTGAACGCGCTAATCTCAGGAACTACCGGTTCGAATTAAAAAATTCTTTCAGTGTTAGATAGCTTATTTATCGAGGAAGGCTATAGGCTATATATCATCACGCTACGAGTAATAGAAGCGGAGCAGCAATGAAGAATGTTTCAAAATAGGGGGTATTTTTTCATACTTGGAGCTTCCGCTGCGTACGCTGAGTAAACGGTTAAAGTTTCACAAAAGTCATGTATGAGAGTATTGTTCTCCTTTTAAAGGTCTACAAAAAAGTCCGCGAGAGCATATGTCTATCTTTTAAGGTTAGCTCGCTATAACATATTTTTAGCTTTAAAAAAAGAAATTGACCCCGAAACCTTTGAAGTTGGAGGGAGGGGAAATCCTATGCATAGTGATAAATGAAAGTACCGTGCTATCCCAAATTTAATGCGAGCGAAGCCGCGGGCAAAAGCTAGTTTTAAGAATAAGTCACATCAACAACTACGTCATCCGAGTATCCTCATTAAACCACTGCTCGGCTATCTGCGCAAGTGGAGATGGTCAGTCTCGGTTCTGGCTTAGCTCGGTTCAGTTAAGAAAGACTCTGGATAATCGATATGATACTGGATTAATTATTATTCAGAAACTGTTAATGACTTAGTGTGATAATAATTATTTAGTAAGTTCATCATCATCATCAGCCCATTATACGACCCCATCTAGGGACTTGCGCCTACACATTTAGTATATTTAGGCCTTCGTGGTCGTCCATTAGCTGACTTCACGCACAACCTTCAATTTTTTCACAGGCGTGCGCTGGTTTCGTCTTGATGTTTTCCTTTATCTAAATAGCGTCGGATATTTTTTTAATCTTCTATAGACAGGCATTTGACCGTCATCTCACCTGATGGTATGTGATGATACGGTCGAAGATGGACCACGCCTGTCTAGAAACAGTCTTTTCACGCTTGCCTTAAAAAGTGCCAGGTAGTAATGTTCTGGGAACACACAAGGAGGCAACGAGTTAAATTTCTTTGCAGTGCACATTAGAAACGAGGCACCAAAGCGGATTGTGCAGATATATGGAATGTCGACCACGTAAGAACGGAATGCTCGCCTGCGACTTGTCTCCCGGTGGTGAATGGTCTCCTGGAATTAATTCGTGTTATTCGTTCGCACGCTCACCGAAACATAACCTGTATAAATCCAAGTGCAATGCAACTCTACGACGCTACTCCAGGATTTGCAGTTAAGCATCAGCCAAAGTAGGGTCGCCTAAGGCGTATTATTTAACAGCTAGATTCCGGAAAGTCGAAGCAAGTTCAAATTTTCAAGCAAGTTTAGATAAACATCACCTCAAGAGGATACTGCTTGAAGGGATGCGTCCACACGGCTCACCATAGCCTCTCGACAAGACTGGATTCCTACCTCACCTGCCCTTGCATCCGGTAGATTTATGTCCGTCATCTGCGTACCCAATAATACCGGGCATAAGCAGATCATTTATGTGCATTAAGAATAAGAGTTGCGGATAGGACCGAACCCTGAGGAACACTGGTGTCGATAGCCTGGTGGTCAGAACAGTAGCCATGAAAGACTATTTTACTCAGAAACTCAGGAAATTTGATATCCAGGTGCAAAGGCCATCAAGAAAACCAAATTAAGGAAGCTTGCTAATAAGGCTGACGTGCCAAATTCTGTCAAATGCCTTAGAGATATCGAGAGACACAGCAAGAGCTTCATGAGCTTCGATGGCCTCACTTCATAAGTGTGTGGCATCAGAAGGACCCTAGTTCACTGGTCTCGGCGAAACGTACATATATTAATAAATAATTATAATTTCGAAAATTTGAAAGGACATTGGATTGACAGGCATCGAATCCGCACCGTCCAGATTGGAGGGCAACAGTCCACACCAATGAGCCACTGACGCAATACTTGCTTGTATTTGTAATTGCAGTAGATAATTAGTGATGACAAGAGTAAAATCTTCAAACTTTTATAAACTGCCAGCGTCATCTCATTTTTAATACAAGTATTATCCAAAAAGATTTTAATTCAATTGATAGTTAAAAAGTGAAATTTTTGTGAGAAGATTGTTAGCTCCATGCGAAAGCGGTTACAGGGTGTATTAAATGCAGAAGGAGGTTATACAAAATATTAACAAGTAGCTGTTCCCCGCGATTTTACCCGCGTTATAAGATTATATTCTGCCGCAGTAATTAATACATCACCTAAAAGCGCGCAGCTCACGCGACTCGTAGCCGGCGTAACACATTGCTTGATTTTCCTAAATTAAAAAAGTATTTTCTAAAAATCTAACTTAACCTAACCTACCTATAAAAAGTATTAAATTAAAAATTTAGAAAACCCCCGACACAAGAACTTAAGTAATTTCCCTTTAAAAGTAAAAAATAATAAAAGAAACTTAATGTTAAAGTACCTAAGAATCTATCAATAATTCTAAAAAAAAACGTCGCGTTGGGGGACCGTGACTAATAAAAGAACGTTAAAGCCTAAAGAGGTAACGATTTTATGAAAAATATCGTTTAGATTTCATTTGAGTCCAAGTATATTTGCAGTTATTCGGTTACTCTTCCCACTTTCACTCCTCACAACTTTTAAACGGCTCAACCGATTTTCATCAAACATGTCTAAGAACACTCGCACATAAGTCACCTTTAATACAAAAAAAACTAAATTGAAATCACTGCATGCGTTCGGGAGTTATGATGCCACAGACAGACAGACACACAGACAGACAGACACGTCAAACTTATAACACCCCCCTTTTTGCGTCGGGGGTAAAAAAAATAGCCAATGTTTTTTCTTATTACATCAGCTAACTGCCAAAAAAAGTCTCGTCCAAATTGGTATAGCCGTTTCAGAGATTACTCGGAACAAACGGACAGACAGTTTTTTTAAATTATTATTTTTGCGTGGAATAGTTACTTTGGCCTGACTCTTTAACCCGCTACTTCGTTTATATAGGTGAGTTAAAACTGCGTTATCTCATAAGATATTAATTAAGTTGAATGATGTTTAGTGCAATTTTGTTTAAAATGAAATACTTGTGATAAATTAAGTATTTAGATAAGTTATTATGATATTTAGATAAGGATTATTATCATATTTATGAAAACTCCTTTGCAAATGATGCATTATTTAGAAAAAAAAAATTAGCAAAAAATATGTTATAGGGAGCTAACCTTATAAGATAAGACATATGCTGTCGCGGACTTTTTTGTAGACCTTTAAAAGGGAAACAATACTCTCATTCATGAATTTTGCGGGACTTTAACCGTTTACGCACCGTACGCAGCGGAAGCTCCAAGCATGAAAAAATCACCCCGATTTTGAAACATTCTTCATTGCTGCTCCGCTTCTTTTGCTCGTAGCATGATGAATATATGCCTATAGCCTTCCTCGATAAATAAGCTATCTAAAACTAAAAGAATTTTTCAAATCGAACCAGTATTTCCTGAGATTAGCGCGTTTAAACAAACAAACATACAAGCAAACTCTTCAGCTTTATAAATTTTACAATATTATATAGATTCATATGCTTAAAGAATTTTTTTTATTTCAATGGTGTAAACAGACATTCCGGTTTAATTTATAAGTAATAGATTAAGTATGTTGGAATCAATAAAAAATATGTCAATAAAAATGAATGATTTTATTACAAAACTTGTATTTAGTTAACTGACAGCTTAATGTGCCCTTTTTGGTGATTCAGCCTGGAATGAACTACATAGAAACGATCGCACAAAGTGACGTTACCCCGCGGGATTCGAACCCAAAACCTCCGTGTCACGCAGCCGAAAGTTGTTACCACTAGAATACTAATATTTTTATATGATTGATTTATAATTTTTAAGATTGAAGTAATGCCAGCTACATACTACCAGATTAGCAAATTTCAAGTAGCCTGTTTGAGTCCTTCCTGCTCGTCACCCCTCGCTTTGTCCCCCCCCCTTCCAAAATAAAATCCCACTCTCCCCCTAGTCCCCCTGGGAAGAGTGGTTTTTTTTTAAACTTTTTTTAATTGAGTAATAAAGTTTTGCTTCTAAAAAATTAAACTTTATTATTCAATTAACTCTACAATAACAATAATGTTTCTTAAACTACTTTTTAATCTTCAAACACAACATATCTATTATAAGTACTAGGAGACCATGATGACATAGGAGGTGTCCGATTAGTAATTTTCAGTGGACAGTTTAACTAGCTTTACTTGTAAAGATATCTTATTTTGATGATCATGAGGGAGTAAGTGTCTATCTGTCGAAAATGCGAAACTTTGCTTTTGCTTAACGTCGGAACTAAATGACCTACAGACTTGAGTTTTGGATTTAAAGTAAGTTATTATATCTTACTAAATGACAAAAATTTCAGCGTTCTGGTATTATCCAAAGGTTCTCAAATTGGGGCCTGAAAATGCGGCGAAATGGATCCTGTAAAGGATGGTACGCCAGTGTTTGCTTCGCCTGAACCTACTAAATAATTATTATCACACTAGTTTATTAACAGTTTCTTAATAATAATTAATCCAGTATCGAATTAACTATCTAAGAGTCTTTCTTAACTGAACGAGCTAAGCAAGAGCGACTGACCATCCCCACTTGCGCAGACAGCCGAGCAGTGGTTAATGAGGATACTCGGAGACGTAGTTGTTGATGTGACTTATACGCTTACAGTAGTGATTGATGCTTGTTCTTTTAATGTCATGCAGTTAAGAAATGTCAAGCGTAACTAAGCAGATAAACATTGGTTTATCTCCTTAGTAACACTTGACATTTTGAGTGTTCAGATATTATTGAAAATTTGTGTGTATAGAAGTTATTGACAGGTACTTGCTCAGATATTAATGAAGCGGTTGCTGTTTAGATATTTATGGTAATTGTACTGTATAGAAGTTATTGAAATTTGAACTGTTCAGATGTATTTGGTCACCTTGTCTGCTCATATATATCTGATGGCGACTGTACACATGAAGGAACTTATTTTAAGAAAACTAATATCTTACATATAAATAACACAATTATTTTGTAATATACATAAGTTTGAAACAACGAGGTAAACATTCAATTAAACTTTTTCATCTTCATCATCATCACCGTTTCAGTTTAAAATGTCCACTGCTGAACGAAGGACTTCCCTCCCTTAAAACTTTATGTCAGACTAGTTGTGCCCCGTGGTATAAAATATTATCCCGTAGCAAAATATAACCTACAATCTCTTCGTTAAGTCACGTTAAAGCGCGCGGCCGTGCGCTTAACAACATTTCGTTATTTATCTAATTAAAAAGAATTTTTCGAAAAAAAAGTTTGCTAAGTTTTTCTTATTACATCTACCTTCAGTTACCTATCAAAAAAAGTCCCGTCCAAACCTGTCCAGCCACGTCAGAGATTACCCGGAACAAACAGACAGACATTTTTTATTATTTTGTTACGGTGTATGTACTGTCTACAATATATTCATATGCATTTAGTAAATAATGGTTACCTTAATTTTACAGACACTGGAATTTTATTTATCTGTATAGATACATAAATAACACAACACGAAATACTATGTTTGAGAAGTTCATCATGAAAAGCATCATCAGCATAGGCTATGGGTGTCGTCCCACTGCAAGGAATTGGCTTTCCCACACGGTTTAGATATGGGGACTATGGGGGATATTATTTGAGTTAATTTGGCATATACCTGTTTTTCATGCCCTAACTTTTTTCAAATGACATGTTATTGACTAATTGTGTCTCAATTGTTAGTAGAAATCTAAATTGGTATTTTACTGCTTATTTGACGTTCATTTATTTTTATTTATTTTTATTTATTTATTTCGTACAAAGGTTGACAACTTAAAAGTAACAAAAAGGAACAATAAGTACAGGTAGGCTTATCTCTAAAAAGAGATTTCTTCCAGCAGACCAATATATATAAAGAAAACTAAATGTTAGAGGGTAGACGAAAGCAACCATGCACAATACACTAATACTAACACATAAGATTAATATACATATAAGTAATGTACACACATATAAATAAATATACTAATATATATGAATATATATATACGTAAATACCAATAATATACACAATACAATCAATATATAACATACTACAATACAATACGAATTACATATAAAAATATATATGATGTGTGTAATCCAACAACATACTGAAATAAATGACTAAACAAATTTAACTTTAAAAGAAAATCACACATTCAAGAGCTCACCAATTCTACTTTACGTAACAGGAATTTTTTTAATTTCTTTTAAAGAACCAACAGTTGGACACACGTAAAACACAAGGAAGTTTGTTCCAAAGTCTCGCAGCCTCAACTGTAAAGGAATCGCTATACATATTGGAAGTACTCTTAGGAATTTTTAGAGACAAATTATAGTAAGAACGATGTTCATTTGACAATTGACAAAATGGTTTTTAATGAGATAGAATTGGTGCTTCTCTGTACGGATTAAAGGTTAGGTTTACATACTAAGAGAGCGTTGCTGTTCGTTTTCTGGTGAAAGTTTAACCCCTGAACTGCCTTTGTCGGCACTCGCGGAAGGAGTAATGTATGGTCACTATTATCATGATAATAGTACTTTATTAAAATATTTTAGAACAGAACTGTGTTTAGCCGACAGTTCCCATTTATCACTAGATGGACTACTGCTGAATTGCCCACGTCATAAAAATAACAAAATTCAAATGCATAAACAAAAACTAACTTATTACATCCTTTGAAGAGTCAACAGTTTAAAAAGGAAACGAATTTAACTCCGTGACACTTAGAACAATTAAAAATGGTTACAAAGATGAAAATAAAGTTAATTGGGACACATAACAGTGCACCTTCTATTTATTTGGTTGGTTGTTTTATCTTATCAAGAAAGAAATAAAATATTTTTACGATAATATGGCTTATCTTCAATTACATTTTTAAAAGCCTACAATGATAAGGCTTTGTATATTGGTACGCTAAATGAGAAATTCCTTAATAGGTTTAAAAACTTAAGACTGCTTATGCAATTACTAGTGAAATTACCGGGTATAAGAGACCTAAAATCTGTTGTCTCGTGTGACGGGCGCAGTGCAGCATTGATGGAGGATAATAACTGTCTATGAGTTGTTGGTCTCCTTTAATGCCGCTCTGTCATGGTTTGGCGGTCTGGACGCTCACCTGATAGTAAGTGATCAGGTGAGCGTCCAGACCGTCCTGTACACTTAGTTATAATATAAAAAAAAATTTTTTTGACGACCCATGTCGTCTAATGGTTGCGACATTCGGTTCGATCCCCGGGCAATACAAACACTTGTGTGCATGAACATGTCTGTTTGTAATGTTCTTGATGTTTCTATGTATAATATATTATTATATTGTATGTAATTACAGTAAAAAAAAATAAAGTATGTTTAACAGTAATTTAGTACCCTAATTACAAAGGGGCTAGATGGCGCTGTGTGCATGTCAATGGAGATTTATTTATATTACGTAATAATTGAAATTGCAAAATAAAATTACATTACACACGAACAAGAGAGTAGAATACTTTTTTTTTGTTAAATGAATAATGCCTTAGCATATGCTGCTTGTGTGTGTATTTTAAAAAGTATTTATCGTATACCATATTAGTATTAGGAAGCGTCGGTGGCTCAATGGTGTGGCTCACTGTCGCCTTCCTACCGGGAGGGTGCAGATTCAAATCCCGCCACGTACAAATGTATTTTCGAATTTTCGAAATTATATGTACGTTATCCGACGCTCTTACGGTGAAGGAAACATCGTGAGGAAACCTGCGTATGCCTGCAAAGAGATTCAATGATTGTGTATGAAGTCGTCCAATCCGCACTGGGCCCGCGTGCACGACTAAGGCCTTATCACCCTATACGGGTAGGCTCGTGCCCCTCGGTGGGGACGTTTAATGAGCTGATGATGATGATATTACGATTAATGCCGGACGGCTTAACGTATGTACCCTCCGAAGTCATCTTTCATTTCAGACAATCAGGTGATTCAGCCTGCAATGTTTTAAATTGGGGAAAATTGCACATATTCACAATAGCTATGCGGTCTCCCAGTAGGATTCAAACCTCTGACCCCCCAGCGAGCCAACGCCGAGCGCATTACATCACGGAGGCAGATACACAATTTGACAAAAAATATCCCGATGTATTCGTGCCGGTAAAAATGTTCAAAAATTTGTTTATAAGGAATTATAACAAATATACATAATAATAAAATGTATAATTCATATAAATTTTATTTTGAGCTAAAGGGATTAAAAAACTGCATATTTTAACTAAACCGATACACAATAAGAGTCATTTAAAAATAGCAAAAACATGTCTTTACTTTCATGTTTCAAAGTGCTTATTGCGTCATCTGCACTCGTTTGTATTTAATATATGTAAAATATTCAGGCATTCTTGTCGTCTATTTGACAATATGTACTTTAACTTTGGAGCATGTTTCTGAACGATATTGTGAACAATTAAGGTTTCTCAGTAAACCTGTATACATTGAACGAGTTATTTGTTTTTGTTACAAATCCTGTGATTTTATAAAAACAATAATGATGATCGGTGTGAACGCTGCTTACGTGGATGTTATTTAAGCAGTTTGTATTCAACCTACTAGCAAGCAGTCTTAGTATTGTGCTATAACTGAAATGAAGTTTGTGTTATAAATCTTGTTCTCATATTGTAATTGTGTAAAAGAATTACATTGGACTTAGCGATTTGATAACTCACACATATAAAAGACAGAACAAAACTTGTGATTGTTTTCTTGATTTGTTTAAATATAAAAAGTGCTGTACGAAATTGTTCAAATATGACCGATAAATCATGACATTCATGACGCTTTATCATCTGGAGAGTATGGAAAATAGAGCGCGCACAAGTGTCAGAAATTAAAGAAAAATGTGCGTGTCGCAACATTGTTCTTCAGACTCTTATTGACGATCAGGGCATTTTTTATATGTTCATGCCTCTTCTCAGTTTTACTTCTAGTATGGATTTTAGCTATCGACAGACAAGTGCTACCACCGATGACGCTCGTGACGCACAACCAAGAAACTAATAATATCAATGAATCACACAATAACAATGCGAGTAATACCAAATATATGTTGCTGTGGACTGACAAAACATTCGCGCCGTTTTACTATTTCACTGGCAAACACGTATTCAAAAATAACAACTGCAGCTATACCAACTGCTTCATTACAGGCGATAGGGATTTCTTCGGCGATGACACATCTAGATTCCATGCAGTCGCTTTCAATGGAAGAAATTTGAAAGAAATAGAACCATCAAAAGTACCAAGATGGCCACATCAGAAATTCATATATTTCAATACAGAATCGCCTTCTTATTATACTTTTCACTGATGAAATTCAATGGATTTTTCAATTGGACGTCAACTTTTCGATTAGATTCTGATATTCCATACCCGTATATAGTCAAAAGATAACTCGGAGTGTCGCCCCAAGCTTGATACCAATTGGATAGAAAACATGACGGTCATTGATAATGAAACATGCATAAGAAAATACTAAGAGCTGTTACGTTTCGTATCTAACTGCAAAACTCATAGTGCTAGAGTGCAGAAAATGGCTTTCAAAGCTGGAAAAAGCGTTGGTTGCCCGTGGTACTATGTAGACGTGTATGTGCGTGCGGGAAGAAAAAATGTCCGAGAGGTCGAAATGAAAAGGAGTGTGACAATATAGTTGATAAGTTATTTGGCATATGAAAACAGTTTTGCCAAGATATGTAACAAGAAAAGCTGTTAAGGCATTACATCACAATTCAGTTCCTGTCGTTCGGAGGAGCTAACTATTAGGTATTTGAAAATGACATCCTACACATAGATTTTAACTGGACTTCTCAACTATCAAACCATATGCGATTTATTCTACTGACTTTGTGATAGTTGCCTTACGCTGATTATAATTATAGCTTGAACGGGCAAATGGAGAGCGCAGATGGCTTCTCAGTGGCTCACTCCCTAAACAATATGAGCCAATCTGAATGTTATGCTAAACTTTGTCTGAAAACCTATATTTGAATGGCAATCTTCATTTCAGTTTCTACCACCAGGATCGTACCTAAATGCTCGAGACTACGCAGTTGACAATTTAGCAGCGCTGATGGTGGAATTGGTAAAGAATCCTGATCGATACCTCAGTACTTTGCGTGGAAGAACTACTACACTTTCCATGATGCGAAAGCCGTTCAAAACGTTTGCAGTCTTTGCGCTGCCTTGAATAATAAGACCAAGTACGAAACCCCATCTGTGTATGAGGACATAAAAGCATGGTGGAACGAGTGATTCTGTGATATAGAATATAAAGGAATTCTAGATCATTGAATGCGTTTCTGAATCTATTCTACAGTAATATTTCTGAATATTTCAAGTTATGTATAGATGCATGGCTTGCGTGTTGAACTTTGCTACAAAGTACCTATCATAGTCAATGATATTCTGTATATATAAAGATAGATACGCCATCCGTGCCTCAAAAACGAACTGCCGAAGAGAGTACAGTTTGTACTCTTTTGTTTAGGTAAATGTGTTCGAAATTCGAAACATGTGTATGTGTGCTGTTACTGCATTCGGAACATATTTTTCGATTGTTTTGTGAGCATATCACGAATCCATACTTTTTTATATCTTTGATCATAGTCTAGTGCTTGATTTACAGAAGAAATAATATATTTTTTTATAGGATTTTATGAACGCAATGTCATTTTAATTCATTGATACAATAAATAGTTCAACAACTGTACAAATATATTACGTACATCAATGATATTCTGTACTTTTTACATCATTGATGTACATACAGAGACGCATTGATGCAATATGTTTTCTGGAAGATTTGCTAGGTGTAAAAAAAACGTAAAATTAGCCTCGTCAAGGTATATTTTCAAACTTTTTCACAATTTAAAATCACAAACAGTTTGTTGTGTTATGACGTTATACGTAGAAGATCTACAATGCCTTTCAAATTGAGTACAACAGTGCCTTCAGGATGCTAATGGGCTTTTATAGATACTATAGGTACTACCGAAGGGATGTTTGCAGGTGTTAATGGTTTTTACAGTATTTTCAGGAAGCGAAGTTTATGAACATTATTTAGTCTACAGATGGGCCCAAACGTTGTCCTGAGGGTCCTACAGTCCCTAAAATATAAAATATAAAGCCTGGTTAAAACCACCAGCGGCCTGCAGGAATTTTCGTTAATGACTGCTGATGATCGGTCCAGGACAAGAGGCAATCGGAGATGGCCCAGCCTCAAAGATGTACGCCAAGGCCTATATACGCCTTATGTGGAAAATAACAATTCGTTCAAGATGGTGTTTTGTCTGCGCCGTACATCAGGTATTTTCTCAGAGGTTTTTGTTTACGGAATATCAATCCATCATTCCCAAGAGGAAGATCTTGTTGCAAAGCCGTGTCAGAAGTATGTTGAATGGATTTCTTCGACAAGTAGGTAAGCGGACAGATTTTTGATTTGTGCTTTGCGTTCGCCTGCAAAGAGTGACTTTTATTATGTATTTATGAAGTTTTTCATGAGCTTTAGTTTGTATGGATTGTTTGGAATGATATGAGCTCAATAGTTGCTTTGTGTTTTGTCCGCCAGTGGAACAAGTGACTGTTTTGACAATATTATAAAGTATTTTAATCATACATAAAAGAATATTATATTAAGGTACGATAGAATTACCAAATTATACGATGTAATCATATTTTGATACTTTAAAGAATCAAAAGCAATCAACATGTGGACAAGCAAAAATAGAAGACATCGCGTTTAAAAATATCAAAGCCTTGTTGTGTTTGTGATTTCTTGATGGGACAAATAAATATATATACTGCCTGCCTTCAAGCGAGAAAAATTTCGCTCGAAAAGCGGCGAATGCTTAAAGTACATGTTAACCAAAACTACAATAAAAGCCACTCCAAAATCCGTCCGAAGCGACCGCTGCGAAGTTAATTAGAAAAGTTTCCGACACTCATACGAAGTTCGCGCGTGTGCTGAATACGCATTTTTCCTTTTACCAGTACTTTGAGGGGAATCTTGTTAAGATAGTAACTTACTGAACGACGTGGCGTACCTTTAGATGGAGCAGTAAACTCACTGTGAACTGTAACGTACATACAAGCAGCTAGGTACTATAGACACTTTAAGTCTTTATACTGTTTTATATGTTTTTAAAACCCAATCGTGTGGCCATGGGCATTAGACAATTTGCAATCTATTTGCTTGCAAGCTGTTATACGTTTTAATAAAAAAGACCTTGGGATCGTTGTAAAAAAAACATTGCCAGAATATTGGAAAAATTTATGTAAATAAATAAACAAGTTCAACAAACTGATAAACATATTTTTCTTGCAAATACTTACAAAGTCAAATGCAAGTGGGAATGCACACAAATATTACGTACTCGTACATAATATTTGTGTGAATTTTAGATTATCAGGCCCTGAGGTTTTGTTAAAAAATAAAAGGCAACATTGCGGCTTTAAATTGAACAAAAAACCTTTTAAGGGATAAATAGGCCAGCATTAGGCACTGTGAGATATGTGTTGTGCCAAACTACTTTTATGTGGCACACGGATTCTATAGCCAAGGCTTGAGACAAGTGCCCAGTAATGGATATCTATTAGCCGCAGACGCACAACCCTGCTAGGGTTGCCTCTCAAGATTGAAAACCATTGAGTGATACTTTTGCTTTTGTTTTTTAAAATAAAGTTTATTAGTAGGATAAATGAGTAAGATGGGGTCCAACTTTGAGAAGGTGGTTTAATTTCGTATTTAGAAATAATATTGGGGGATATTTTAGTCCAAAATAACATGGCACTATCTCAATATTGTGAGTTATATGACTTACTGTAGCGAAAAGTCGTCACTCACTTGCAAGATTGTTAACTTTGCTCTGATGAGGGCTATGCTAAAGTTTACATTGAGCGTTTGTTTCTGAAATGAGGAGAACTTAAATGGAGAAATTAGCCCGCAGGAGGGCCGTTGAAGTGGCAGTGAGCTGGATACATAGTACTATGGACCGACATCTGATGGGGCGGGTCATTGAGTAGCGTTCACAGAACGAAAAATGGAACTAACTCGGTAGAGATGGCGGGTATTTAATAGATATTGTCTGCTAACGATCGATAAGCGTTCACGCGGATTCTAAAAGAAGACCTTCGCTCAGCAATGGACTGAAACGCAGACTTAGTATGTACCTAGTGTTTCTCATGTATAAATTTTGATACCTGCCCATTTTCCTCATGGCTATGATGTATTATAATCTGATGATAATTATAAAATGTTTAATACAAAAACATGACATTTAATTACAAAAAAAATAGTGCCAACCCTTCCACAAAACCTCCCATCCATTACCGTGATTTCCGACACTCGTGCGCCCTCTTGCGGGAGATCAAAGAATCAGTACAAGTGGCTGGAGGAAAGTCGGCAGGTACGTAGATGACCCCACTTCAAGTTTGGCGAAGTCTGAGGCTTTTAATGGTATGAGGTAAACGGATGACCAGTTTCTTACCTGTCTCATCTGACGGTAAGTGATATGCCCGCTAATAATAACTGCAGTAGTTGAAGAGCTCATATGTTTGTAGACAGGAATTACTTACATTTTTTTCTACACTGTTTTGTCCGTATACCTTGTAAATCCACTGGCTAACGTGAGTATAGTGGGTTTAAGTGCGACATCGGGTACTGCAGTGAATGTTCTTATCAGACCTTAGTTATTGAGTTTAGGAACGGACATCATAGTTGCAGGATCATTATAAGCAATTGATTCGTTTCTTTTTCTTACAAACATGATCATATAAATCATCATGCCAAATAAATTTTTGGATATCTTAAATATAACAGAAAACATAAATATAATAAAAAAAAATGTCTGTATCATTTAAAGGCAAGGACATAAAATACCAGTGCCTAAAAAATAAAAATATCTTAATAAAATATTTTTCACAAGGGTTCTAATTTGTTAATATTGTTGTTTCAGTTGTTAAAATCTCCTAGCTTCCATAATTAACTTATTATTCTTTCAAAATACGAGAGCTTCATTACAGCAGCCAATCAAGCCACAAAATCCGGGATAATCGGGTGATTGGAGGCAAAAGACAGAGGAATGCTTTCACCTTATTGGCTCACGAATTTATTGTCTTTATTTACTGCAATTACTCCACTCGGATCTCGAAATCCTGATGGTCGTTCGTTAAGCTGGTTTATGGCTCAGAATTCTAAGAAAAATGAGTTTAATATGACTCAGCAACTTTGTGGTTAAGGTTGCGTTATTTTTATGTTATAAGTGTACAGACGGTCTGGACGCTCACCCGATGGTAAGTAATATGCCAAACCATGACAGAGTGGCATTGAAGAAGACTGTAATGATGGGATACACAACACTAATGTTATGTATGTGTGGAGAGGTGAGTCACACACTATAAACTAACAACTGACAGTTATTATCCTTCATCAAAGCGTCTGACACCGAGACGACAGGTGTTAGGTCTCTTATGCCCAGTAATTTCCCTAGCTACAGTGCCCTCATCTCATCATCGTAGACGACTCAGTATCGAGTCTACCACTTAGTAAAATGTAGTAAGTATGTACATGAAGAACAAAAACAATGTTACCCTTAGGTACAAGTAAATGGCTACGACTGCGACCTAAAAATAGTTTGAACTCTCAAGAGATTCAAAATTTAGCATATACTTACTGAATCAGTGTAGTTATTAATTTTCTTTTTATAAATTGATACTATTTTTTTGGCTCAATGGTGTGAACGCCTTCCTACCGGGAGGGCTGAGGTTCAAATCCCGACACGTACCAATGTGTTTTCGAATTTCCGAAAATATATGTCCGACGCTCTTACGGTGACGGGAAACATCGTGAGGAAACCTTCATGCACACCTGCGAAGAGATTCGATGGTTGTGTGTGAAGTCGTCCAATCCGCACTGGGGCCCGCGTGGACGACCAAGGCCTAATCACCATATACGGCTAGGCTCATGCCACTCGGTGGGGACGTTTAATGAGCTGATGATGATGCATCTTTTTTTTACTCTTCTGTTGGCTACAAAAATCTTCTTATATTTTGTGAGTAGCCACATAAACAGAAGACAGAATGTGTACAGAATATTAATGAAATAAGAAACAAACTATCTTGCACACTATCTAAACGTACCATGACTAGTTATATCTATAGATATTATCTATAGGTATACATAGACATAGATATATACATATACGGGTAGCAGATGGATGTCAACTGCAAGGGATCGGTCCGCGTGGAAATCATTAGGGGAGGCCTTCGTTCAGCGTTAGGCTGTAATGATGATGATGATACATAGACATGGTACAATTTTTAAAACTCAAAATATTTTTTGCAATGTTAGCACTTGTTTTATATGCGCAATAGAAAAAGAGTTATAAAAGCTTTGCTTGCTCGTACTTTTAAGAAATATATTTTTTCATGAAAGTCATACCTGTTGTCAATATTATGGCTACTTGGGGCCTACCGACATCAAATAGACAGGGTTACAATAATATTACTTCGCCTTTTCTAGTACAAAACGCTGACGTAGCATTATAGTATACTATTTTAAGAACTGACGGTAACCCCCTAAGTAGATAAAATTATATATTTTTCAATTTTATATTAATATATTAAAGTCTGCAGAAAAAATATCGATGCAGAAATACAGTATGAGATGTGAATCTTGCACCCAAACATGGTAACCTTCGTGAAAAATGGAGGGAGCATCCCGTGTCATGTTACTTTGTAACAACCAATTGTGAAAAAGCCACTTTTCACGTGGAAACAATTTTCAGAGGGTGAGTTTCAGCCGCATTCTCACCGTCCGCATTCTAGCTAGTGCGGTCACGCGATAGACTATCGATAGTCAATAGATATAGTGTTGGCGGTGTAGTGTATTTTGAATATCGATACTAGCCCAAAAGTTGGTTTTACAATATATTTTTTTGTTGAATACTACGCAAATTTTATTTCGTATTTAAACAAAATGAAAACTTGAGGCTTAATATTATGAATTGGTGCCTAATATACAAATTTTACAACACGAGGATCGAACCTGGAGACATTGGTGTATAACCAACTTCTCAACCACTATACCACATGTGTCATCCGAAATTTATAATCAGTCCGAAGTAATTACACCACCTTACTTTTTGACTGACTGTCAAAAATTCAAGACTTTAAAGGAATTTTCCGTTGTCTTTTCGGATATTCGAAATGTGATTACGTCAAAAAGTATTTGCATAATTCAAGAGACTGAAATTATATTTTCAATGACTACCAAAATTAGAACGAGTCTATGGCGATATGCACTGGTTTAATAATAATTGTGCTAGAGAGCTTACGACTATTCTTCTTAAGAAAACAATGAAAAATTATATCGATTTATCGATATTGATGTACAGCACAACGCTAGTGCCGGAGCGATGCGTGTCGATCGCCGGATATAGTGGTGGGCTGTATTTACAACTTCCTGCGCGGGATGCCGACCGGCCAATTAATAACTTTTATCGCTTCCTGCGCCCGCGTCTCGGTCAATTAGCGGGCCAATAAAAATGTTCGCGCTTGATTGCGGCCAGTGGCTGATATGTACGGGCCCTCTGTAATTGGTTCATATATTTGTCATTGAATTGATGTCCAGCCTGTAAATCTTTAATAGGAACTCTTTAAGTGTGAAATTGCGGGCGGTAGTGTCGCACGTGTGCACGACACTACTATTATATTAACTGTTTGTATTGGTCTAGGTGTTTTCTGTATACTTAGAATATGTATAAGGAAGTATCAAACAAAAAGTAAATTGTTATTTTTGCCTTAACAACTAGACGAATACTGAAGAAGCTCAGAAACTTGGACAAGCGAAGTCTCTAGTACGTCTAAAGCATGTGTGTTTGGAATTTGTCTTCTCTGCCTGAGTAAGATTGAAAACGGAATAACATTTGAAAATTTGTCTCAACTATTAACCGAGAAGTAACTTGTTCTTTTTGCGTAAACAACCAGACGAATGCTGTAGAAGTTTGCCTCAAAGCGGAGTCCCTAGTGCGTCTGAAGTATGTGTGTAATGGTGTAATTGAATGTGAGGCAGCCCGAGGCGCGCCGCGGCCTCGCAAATCTACTTACTACCTCTTTGTATTGACGATCGCGGAGACCAGGATTAGGAAGGGATGGAGGAGGTTTGTAATAGTAATCAATAGAATATAGTATTTAAGGGTTCTATGGAAAATTCTGTTGTGGAACTTTCTATTATGTGGTTTCGATCCCCATACTGAACGATACCCCGATACTGAAAGTGAGGTAGGTAGCTGTTTTCTTGTTTATAAATGTATGTTTTCAGTAATCATAATGTGTTTTCATATCATAAACTATCGTAAAAACTTGACTTGTTCTGTCTGATTTAAATTTTTAAAATAGGTTTCTTAATCAATGAAGTTCGTATTAAGTTTGTGCGTGGTTCATTTTTACACTAGGGATTACGATGATTTTTGGCTTCACCGGTGTTTTTAAGTCAAGTTATTATGGGGCCCTCGTGAGTTTTTTTATCTCAAAAGAGCAAAAACGCAGGGTTTCTTATTCTACCTACGGAAAATCTTATCCACGCCAAGAAGATTTCTGTTAGATTTGTGTGTACATAAATAGTTCACAGTAAGTCGGAGACTTATCAGTCATACTCGTTTTATTCCGATCTCTTTAAGATTGCACACGTTGACCTGCCGTGTCATCAGAGAAATACAAAACATACCTAACACCTCATCAGCTTCGCTACGGCAAAAATAATAGTAAGATTAGTCCTATCAAACACTGAAGTACCACATCCATTTTTCGCATGCCACGGGCTTCAGTTGAGCGCCGCGGGCCGTAATGACATCACTGAGCGATAGGCACTCGAGCTCCTGGGAGATTTTTATCGGGCCCTTAGTGCCAGGCCTATTTGTACCTTATAAACATATCGACGTGTGAAGTAACAGCATACATAATATAGTGTCCTAGAGACGCGATGTGAGGTTATACTGGATTATAAGTATAAAAAACTGTTATCAATTCTTACTTTTGCAATAAAGTATAAAATAACTTTTTACTAAAAATATTATAAGATACTTATGTGTTAAGTTTATACCAAAGGCATGTAGGTATACAAAACAAGTCTTAGGCACAATTAATATCGCCAGGAGTATGTAAATAACATGGACAAATACAATGTGATTCTGTAATCACAATTAGGGTTGGTAACGCATTTTGTTTTACCTTAGCTGTTGCAAATGTCCATGGGCCGCAGTAACACTTTTCATCAGGTGAGCTGCATTCTCGTTACTCCATATTTTAATAAAAAAAATATTATCCTATGAAAATTTACTAGGTAGGCTCGATGTTGACTTGTCTATATAGATAACCACTATGGGTATGTAGTGACGAGGAATTAAAGCTACTAAAAAATGTAGGGCCTACGTTTCACATCTTAGGAAACGAAATTTAAATTTATAAAACACACAGGTTGAAGTCATTATTGATGAAATATAATTTATATAATATAAAGCAATATTATCATTGAATGTCATTAAGAAAAAAGATCTGAAAAACAAAATTGAAAGGAAGAAAGAAAGAAAAATCTTTATTCAAATAAATCTGTTACAGATACATTTTGAATCGTCAATTGTTATTATTATTATATTTTTTTGACTCTACCTCCGTTTCGGAATAAGTTGGATCTTCGAGAAGAACCGGCAAGAAACTATGAAAAATAAAGTTATGAAAAGTTATTAATATGAACAATAATCGTATCACAATAAAAAGGATTTAAAAAATATATGTGATCTTATATCAAGACAATTAGCACACGACCAGACCAAGTTGTTACTTAACTTAATATGTATAGAGCTAAGGAGAGCTTTTAAATAAAGCATTTTGCGAAGCTCAAGAGTGATGTTCTCGTTAACAAAGGTAAGCGTGCTTTAAAGCTCGATGCGTGAGCTTTCGTATCGGAAGGCGCAGGAAATGAGATTTTTGTCTGATTCAGGTTAGCATGGTCCATCAACGTCGTTTAAATAGGGTTCTTTATCGGTGTACTTCAAGGATTGCTTACATATGTACCATTTTATTAGATTTATAAAGTATTTGGAATTTTCATTGGTTTTGCGTAGATATATCGCCTCACTTACAATTTTTTTATTGCGCACACTGGGATTGTTCCTCTGAATTGCTCATATGGACTCGTTTCTGCTACCACCTCGAAACTACAATAAAACTCAAACTATATACCTCTTAAAATAATTGAGCTACTTTAGAAACATTTTGATTTTTTAATTTATTTTCTTGCCGCGCACGATGTTTTTTTTAAGAAGAGATAAATAAATCGGTAATTTTTTATATTTTAACATCTATCCAGATTTTTATTTACGTAACTTTTGAAATGGTTCTAGTCCGGTATTTTTTATCTTTATTTTAAATAATTTGCAAACATTGTCCAAATTGTATATATTATTATGATCATAAAAGAAAGAAGTCTGTATGTTATCTGTGAGTTAAATGTTCAGGTGTGCAAGTTAAGCAATCATCGCAATGGCCGTTTGTTTAATCGGTGATCGAAAACAATTACGTATGCTTCGGATGGCAGATTGGCTCGGTGTCGTAACCATACACTTATCGTGACAATTCTGCCAAGCCTGGGGCCTCGTGGTGACTTACAAACCAACTACCACATTGCCAGAAAAGGCCTGTGGGCTTCAATGGAACGCTATAGGTAGGTTGTTGATACAAACTATAAATAAAATCATTTCAACATTTACTTTAGAGAAATCACAGATGCATTCAGCTGTCTAATATGGAGACTGTTCGAGTACTAAATAAAGCTGGAACCTTTCCCGATTCAGTAAAGTGCTTAATATGTCCGAATAATCCTGAGCTGTTAAATATAGCTTAGATTATCGAGCAATAGTCTGCGGCGCGATGTCGCCTCTACAGATTAAACAAATATTACTCCACCATTCAAATTGCTATACAATGTATTAGAAGTGGCAATTTTATTATTATGTAACAATGTTTCGTTGCAATTTGTCATGCTTATTGAACAAACCATTGGTTGGAAATAGTTGTAGGTACCTGTTAAAGTTTAGGTGCACTGAGAGGTTGCTGTTACCTGTTCTGTATTAAAAACTTATTGATACTACCTTGCTTAAATTGATCACAAGATCTACTATAAGTCATTATATTAGTTCATTTCAAATATTTTCAATAAATACAGAGTCTATTGATTTTATGTAGTGAAGTGAATGTGTAAATTATTCAAGACTTTTTTTATAGCTTTGATGGGAAAAAGGGGTTTTCAAATTTGGCAGAATCTCATTGCTCCGAAACTCATTTGGCATAACACAGTTGGCATAATCTTATTTAATCGAATTTTTTTACAACGCATATTTTTTTCTTAACATACTTATTGTTTAGCAGGATGTTTTTAATTATTTTAGGATATCAAATTTATGCCTAAAGATGATTCTAGCTTATACAATTATGCGTTTTTTAGTGTTCTGCGTTTTTGAGTTTCTGGGTAATGAAGATGATGCCCTTTCTTTGTTAAGCATAATAATATAATGACAATAAAAATTCTGCTTTAAAAGGATAAAGGACCATTATACTTAAACAAGCATGAACTGATAATCGCAGTTGCTATGATTTGAAAAATCTTCGCGTCCCTTCTATGCAATGCTTAACACTACGTCTACAGCAGCTTTCGGCGCGTAATACCCAGCAATATCAATACTGGAAGTCGAACCTGAGAAATGAGCGTTTTGCCCCCCATCCACCACCCTCGCCCCCTCACCAATATTATTGTAAACTGTATGCACTAGACAGTTATCAGGCGCTCTATTTTATTGCCTCGACTTGCCTACTTAATATGTTATCGCTTACTTTGAGGAGAAACATCTTAACTGAGTCACCTGGTTTCTGGTTTGAGAATGAATATATGATAACTTGATAGTTAAAGTTATCAGTTCTTTGGCTTTGGATCATCATCAGCTCATTATAAGTCCCCATCGAGGGGTACGAGCTTACCCGTATAGGGTATATAGGCCTTAGTCGTCTAAGCGGGCCCAGTGCGGGTTTGCTGACTTCACCTTTAAATTTTTTTGCAGGCGTGCGCAGGTTTTCTCACGATGTTTTCCTTTACCATAATAGCGTCGGATAAACGTACATTTATAATTTCGAAAATTTGAAATGATATTGTTACGTGGCAGGATTTGGACCTGTATCCTCTAAATTGGAAGGCAACTGTCCACACCAAAGAGCCACCGAAGCTGTCTTAAAAAATAGAAGTGTTAAATTTTTTAAGTAGACATACATTTGAAAAACACTTCATCTCATCATTACAGCCATTATGTCCACTGCTGAACGAAGGCCTCCCTAATGATTTCCACGCGGACCGATCCCTTGCAGTTGACATCCATCTGCTACCCGCCACCTTAACCAGATCATCCGTCCATCTGGTTGGGGTCGGCCTACGCTTCGCTTTCCGTTACGTGGACGCCACTCGAGAACCTTTCCGCCCCATCGGCCATCGGTTCTACGCACTATGTGCCCTGCCCACTGCCACTTCAACTTGCTAATCCTCTGGGCTATGTCGGTCACCCTAGTTCTCCTACGGATATCATCGTTTCGGATTTTATCGCGTAGGGAGACACCTAACATAGCCCTCTCCATAGCACGCTGAGCAACCTTGAGTCTATTCAAGAGGCCCTTAGTGAGCGACCACGTTTCGCTTCCGTATGTCATAACTGGCAACACACACTGGTCAAAGACCTTCGTCTTGAGACACTGAGGTATTTTGGACGAAAAGATCTGCCTTAACTTCCCGAACGCTGCCCATCCTAATTGGATTCGACGAGAAACCTCCTTCTCGAAGTTGGACCTACCCATTTGGACTACCTGTCCCAGGTACACATATTCGTCAACAACTTCGAGGACAGAACTTCCAACTGATATCGGTATAGGTACGACATGGGCATTAGACATGACTTTCGTCTTGTCCATGTTCATTTTAAGACCCACCTGTTGAGAAGCTCCGTCTAGGGTTTCGAGCATAGTGCTTAAATCCTCCATGGATTCTGCCATGACTACTATATCATCGGCAAATCGAAGATGAGTGATGTACTCGCCATTCACGTTGATGCCAAGTCCTTTCCAATCGAGCAGCTTAAACATATCTTCCAACGCAACTGTGAACAGTTTCGGAGATATAACGTCTCCCTGTCTCACTCCTCGGTGCAATTGGATAGGTTGTGTAAGCTCTTCATGTACACGGACTGACATAGTAGCGCTCTCGTACAGACATCTCAATACTTCGATATAGCGAAAGTCAATATGGCACCGTTGGAGGGCCTGAAGCACAGCCCAAGTCTCGATCGAATCAAAGGCTTTCTCATAGTCCACAAACGCCAAGCATAATGGCCGGTTATACTCTCTAGTCTTCTGTATAACCTGCCGCAGCGTATGTATGTGGTCTATGGTGCTGAAGCCTTTGCGGAACCCGGCTTGTTCGGGGGCTGGAAATCATCAAACCTACGCGCGAGACGGTTCGTGATGACTCTGGAGAACAACTTGTAAATGTGGCTCAATAGCGTGATGGGTCTATAATTCTTCAGCAAGGTTTTGTCGCCTTTTTTGAAGAAAAGCACCACCACGCCATTGCTCCACGCCTCTGGCGTCGCACCCTCACGGATCACGGAATTAAAGAGCTTCTGAAGGGTCTTAAGCACTGGCGTGCCACCTGCTTTCAAAAGTTCTGCGGTAATTCCGTCTTCTCCGGGGGCCTTATTTCGCTTAAGTTGTTTCAGAGCCATCCTAATCTCGCTCAAGGTGACTTCCGGGATATCCTCAGATAAATGTCGGGTTAACTTAGCTCTCGGGTCTTCGGCTAAGCTTGAAGCGGGAATCTGTGTAGCGGTATATAACTCGCTGTAAAACTTCTCAATCTCCCTCAAAATCTCTGGTTTAGATGAGACTACATTTCCACTGTTGGTCTTCAGACTAGTCAGCTGGCTTTGCCCAACAGACATGTTCCTTGCAAACACCTTGGAACCCTGTTCCGTTCGATCGCCTCTTTAATACACTTTGTATTAAAGCGACGAATATCGCGTCGCAAGGAGCTGGATATACGTCTATTAAGCTGCCGGTATTGTGACGCGTCGTCTGAAGACTGCAGTTTCATCTGTCGTCTTGTCGCCATGAGATCGAGAGTCTGTTGAGATAGTTTATTGGGTCTTAATTTGCGTTGTCCCTTGCAAAACTTAGACCCAACTGTTTGCAGAGTTTCCACTAGCCCGCTATTTATATCGTCCACTGTTACGCAGGCATTCAAAGCGATTCTGCAGTTCGAGTTGAAAGCTCTCGGGGTTATTGATTTGAAGCACGTTAGGTCGGAGCGTAGACTTCATCAGGCGAGACCTCTCCAGTTGAACATTAATATTTAACGTGCCTCTTACCATACGGTGATCGCTACCGGTTTTCACCCTGGCGATCACAGAGACGTCGTTAAATATATGTCTTCTGGTGGTCATGATGAAGTCAATCTCATTTCGTGTGGAACCATCGGGACTCAACCAAGTCCACTTCCTCTGCGGCGGCTTCTTGAAAAAAGAGTTCATCATAAAGAGTCCCTCTTTTTCCATGAAATCGGCCAGCCGCTGTCCCCTGGGGTTCCGGTGTCCAAATCCATATTGCCCCACTTTCAACTCACAACCACTTCGAATGCCCAGCCTTGCGTTGAAGTCTCCCATAACGACCGTAAAGTGTGTCTTGGAGGTATGCATTGCTCTGCTGATATCATCATACATAGCCTCCACTTCATCGTCGGAGTGCGATGAAGTCGGTGCGTAAACCTGTACCACCTTCAGCGCATAGCGCTTGGTGATTCTTAGTACAAGGTACGCTACCCTAGCTGACACACTTTCGATCTTCACGATGTTGTTGATGAGAGACTTATGGACGAGAAACCCGACACCACCCTGGGCATCTGGTCGCCCTCACGGTAGTAAAACAGGTTGCCGGATTGCAGTATTGTGGTATCCTCCCCCTCTTCGGACTTCACACAAACCTATTATGTCCCAATGCAACCTGCCTAACTCCGTTTCTAGCTCTAATAGCTTTTCGTCAGTCCTCAGTGTGCGCGTGTTATATGTTGCCAGTTTTAAATGCCGTTGTTGTTTCTTTAGGTAGCCGGATCTCTGCCGGAGATTCTTAGCACCCCTTGCCCGCCGTAACCGTGGCCGCTACCGTAGCCCGGAATAGCGGGGCCGCCGGGACTAGGGGCCAATTCTTACCTGCGTCTTCCATTAGGGGGTAAATGCCATACTCACCACGCTTGGCAGGCGGGTTGGTGAGCGCAGAGATACGCCAGTACCTAAGTGATGCTGCTGCCCATCACTTGGTGGGAAATATTCCCTGTCGCCTTCTACGACACCCTAGGAAGAGTAGGGGTGGTGACAATCGTATTCTAGTCTGCCGTCACCACACGGCAAACACATACCAATAAGGCGCAAATTCTAGAAAAATAAGGCTAAACAAATCGTGTAACCAAGCAGTTGATTCTAGAATCAAGCTTAACAACATCTTTCAGACAACAGCAAGCAGATTAAATAAATTTGCATGTAAATTGTCGAACATGCGAGCATAATGTTATTAGGGAAAATCTCACACTCGCAAACGTAATACGGGCTTACAAGACGCCGTTATTAAATTGCCAATGGCGGGTCGGCGCAGACATTTGCAGCTCTATTCGGATACCCGGCAAAAATATAGCGGAATTACAGACATTCAACGACGACCCTTACTATGGGTTTGTACTGTATGGAAGTGCTGAGCGACAATTTGGTGAGTTTAGTTCGAGATTTTTATGACATGAGCATGCGATCATGACTTGACCGTGAATCCTAAGTAGCTTATAGCTATCCACCGCAGATACCTTGTGAAATAAAAATATTATACAATCCCCTTTTGAAAAGATGGCACTGGTAGCCAGTGAATTAGTGGGTATGAGAGATTTGATATCTGTTTCAGGTTTCAGGTAAAGGGCAATTTCACGCTAAGTAATCATCATCAGCTCATTAAACGTCCCCACGAGGGCACGAGCCTACCCGTATAGGGATTGGGCCTTAGTCGTCCACGCGGGCCCAGTGCGGATTGGACGACTTCACCACCACCTTCGAATCTCTTCGCAGGCATGCATGAAGGTTTCCTCACGATGTTTTCCTTCACCGTAAGAGCGTCGGATAACGTACATATATTTTCGAAAATTCGAAACACATGGTACGTGTCGGGATTTGAACCTCAGCCCTCCGGTAGGAAGGCGACAGTTCACACATTGAGCACCGACACTCACACTTAGCTCACGCTAAGTAATAGCTCCTTCAATTACATATCAGGTGAAGAATAAATCATACTGTTCACTTTAAAAAAACTATAATTAAGAAGCTCATCATCCACATCATCAATAGCCAATATCTTTCGCAGGACTCTTTCTCCTCGACACTTAAAATTTACATAGATATTTGACCTAACTCTCCATCTTCTATTAATTACCGGTATCACTTGAATGGTGGTAGTAGTTATACGTTGGATCGAACCTCTGGCACAGTAGCCGTCATCTTATACGTCATATTAAATAGGCCGTCTAATTTAAATAAAACTTATTAGCCACCGACATTTACACAGCGCCATCTAGTTCCAAACTACTATATGGGTACTGAACAGCTGATAAATATACTTATTTTATTTTGATAAACACATACCGTAAATTGGGGTATTTTGGAAACTAGGGTTAATAAACTTCAGAATAAATTTTTGAGATCTGATATTTAATGTTTTTCTACAATAGATATATTATTTTTATATCTAGGCAACACTAATACTAAAGCAGTAGTAGAGACAACTTTTTGAGTTATTGTAAAGCATTGCGTTAGGTCGCAAAATGATTGTATAAAAAATGTCAAAAATTGGTTAAATTTATGCGTGTCTTACTTTTGTTTGTTTACAACAAATTTTGGAGGTAAGTTGAAATATAATATTTGTTATTTATCATGTGTTTTGTTGTGATTTCAATGCTTCTTGCCGGCTTTTTCTGAAGAGGTTAAAACACCTTATTTGTTATCTTTTACTAAATGGGGCTTTTTGAACCAGTTTTGAGGCTATTTGAAACGAAATTCCAAATAGCCCCTTCTATGTCTGGTTATTATTTTACTTAGAGTAAATGATGTACCAAATAGCTCCTGTACAAGTAGTAGTTTTGTTTTGTATTTAAGGGTATGTTCTGCTTTTTGTTTCAGTTTAAAACCATGGTCGAACATACGTTAGAAAATTCTAATATAGAAATGGTAAGTCACATTTACCGTATCACAACTACCAACCGGAAAATTTACAAGCCGCCATCAATAGTGTAAAGAAGGAAGAATGAGTCTTACAGATGCAGCGAGTACGTACGGTGTGCCAAAGAGTACCCTGAGTAGAAAACTAGAAATATCAACTGCACGCAAGAAAGGCTGGTCATCCGACCTATTTTCCCCTGAAGAGGAGAGGATTTTCATTAAATTTATTTAGTAGTAGGCGAGTGGGGCTTCCCCATTTGATTCGACTGATCTCCGTATTTTTGCCCAGAAATATCTTAATAAGATTGGAAAAAAGTATATGGGCTTAGAGACAATATGCCCGGCATGGATTGGGCCCGTAATTTTCTTAAGATATAAGTCACAAATTTCAAACCGCAAATCTGCAAATATTTTCTAGTGATCGAGCAAATTTACGCCACAAGATTTAGATGCTTTTTTGAAATTATGCAAAAATAGTTGAAGGGGTTGCTGAAGATTGTATAATTAACTATGATGAGACGAATTTGACGGATGACCCTGGAAACAAAAATTATATTTATAAAAGAGGGTGCAAATATCCAGAGCGAATCTTAAACACCTCAAAAACGGCAATTTCACTTATGTTTCTGGCACTGCTCTAGGGCATCTGTTACCTATGTACGTTTGTATTAATCCGAAAATTAGGGACACATGGATGGAGGCAGGACCAGAGGACAAGATATAATCGCTCAAAAGTGTGAGGGGTTTCGATTCTGTTGTGCTTTGAAGACTGGTTTTATACTATTATTGTCCCCATATGTGCGAAATAAGTCCGGTCAAAGGTTTTAATTGGTGATAATTTATCATCGCACTTTCCTCAGAAAGCGTGTTAAAACTTGTCAAGAATTAATATTGCATTGGTGTGCCTACCACCTAAAACAACTCATCTACTTCAACCCTTGGACGTCGCGTTTTTCGCTCCATTGAAGGCTTATTGGAGAGACGTCTCCCACTAATGGAAACTGACTGAGGGAAGAAACCATAAAACATTAATAAAAAGTGCATTTCTAACTATTATGTAAATTAAAAAAAACTAATTGAAAAAGATGCCGTATCTATCAATTTAAAAGCTGGTTTCATAAGTCCGGACTGTACCCTATTGATCCTAATCGACCTAAATCTAGATTACCTCAATCCCCGACATTCCAATTCTGAAACAAATAAGAGAGTACTGCATCCTGTGATACGCGATATCTTAGTGGATATGAGATGTCTGAGGTTCCAGAGGAGAAAGGAGGAAAAAATTTGTGTTGGAACGGGTAAAAGCGGTAACTGCAGAACATTTAGTCAATTATGTCAGCCTAAAAAGACTCTAGAACAAAGCGTATCGGGAAAAAAGAATAAGTCTACTTCCAAAGTAGTATTAGATCCAATTGACCCGTTCCGGTCCTTCTGGACTACACACAAACAACATTTAGAAACTATGACAGTGACACTGCCAATTTCGTATGAACAAAGTACTCATACTGTAATGCCTGTTATTAAGGCAAACAAATACTTACACTAGTAAGGGTAAAGGAATCGGAAAGAAACGAAACCTTGTGAAACATGATTATAAGAAAAAGCAAAGTGAGAATTCAATAGATATATGAGTATGATATAGGTGTACCAGTGCAAGAAAGTGACAATCCTGATGAAGAAAATTTCTGGTTTTGTCAAACCTTTCTAAAACAGATGAACAGAATCAATCTTTTTGCTACAATCAGACTTTACCAAAATGCTTACAATCCATTCGATAATAACCTAAAAAAAAAACTCAAAAAATAAATATCATTTCCGATGAAAAAATCTGCTTTGAAGAACTTTTACAAAGAGTATGCCAGAATAAGAAGGAAAATACTACGGCAAAAAAGAAGCGGGTGGCTAAAGGAGCTGAAGTTATTACTGCATCTACAAGTAAAATAAAAGAAAAATCTTTCAGAATTACCCGAAAAGACCTTATCAATACTATAACTAAAATTTCGAATAAAAAACGTTTAAGAAAATCAAAGGATTCATCTACAAGCAATTCAGATTGTGATATTATGAGTACCCACAGTGACTCTGATATATGCGAGTATGCTACCGACGCCACTATAGAGGCTGATGACTTTTTTTTTGTTGCCAACTCAATTTCAAAGGCTGATGAAACAAATTTAACTGGTAATAAGACTGATATAGATAATGCAACTAAAGAGAGTGACTTAGATAATAATACTGAAAAAGTAGTTTTAAGTGAAATAACAAATATAAGAGAAAACTATAGAGATAACAAAGAAGACAAGTTGTTTTTAGATCAACCAAATGAAAATCCTTCATATTGCATTAATGATTTGTTTTGGTGCGTTACCTAAGTAGAAAAAATGGACATATTTGTTGGTATTGTTCAAGAAATAACCAAGGACATTAACGGGCAACACAAATATACAATACTCTTTTACAAAACTGTAAAAAAACCTGTTCTGTTATTTCGCAAGACAAGATTAATTGATCGTGATATAGTTGACAATGTTTCTATTGTGAAACAAATTTCATTAAAAGAATCTCCAAACAAAGGTAATGACCTATTACTTGCTGAAGAGGGTGATATGATATATTTTAGTTAAAATATATCACATCACCCTTTTCAGTTCGTCTATCCAACTATTCATTGTGTTGCTTATTTTTAATGTGCCGACATAACTACGCACCTATTTAATTATGTAATCAAAGTGATTTTATGCAGATTGTTTTAAAAAAATGTTTACTGGTTAATGTTTCTAAGATCCTTTTTATTTTTGTGAATTTTATTAAGAAAACCTAATTTTGTGATAACTTTAGTCTTTACACATTAATTTTATTAAATTGAGGCTAGGTTGAATTGCCAAAAATTGTTTTTATGTTCCGAAGTTTTCTATCGTTTTGTTTGCCCCCTAGTTTCTAAGTTTTTAAACCGCCCCAAAAACCACGTCAGTCTATTTAGCGACCGGGACCAACGGTTTATACGTGTCTATATGTTTGTTTGATTTTCGTTAAATATTTTTTCATTGTCTTAAGAAAATCTTTCCGTAAGGTTATGTTTTCAGTTAATAAAAATATATAAAAGTACTGTTTTTTTATTTTATGTGTTGACTTCCTCTTAAATTATTCCAAATATATCCTACATTTGCCAACTAAAGTTCCAACGAATGACTATACTAATTCCAAATATCCCCAAATATAGTGGCACTCTATTCATATGGTAAACTTTCATTCGAAATGAAATTGCATTGTAATCACGTAAAAGAACAAGAGCTCTATTAGTTTAAAAGGTCATTTACCGTATTGTAAATCCGAATATCGCTTAACTTGCTCAAATTAAAAGTCTCCAAAATCTTTTGAAATAAAAGAACAATCTGTATCAAATTCCAAAAAATCCCCTATGTTGCGATAATTGGAACAGCACTTTTAAAAATAAATATCTTTGCTATTTTAATACATATAGGGTTGGCAGTGCTAGCCGCTGGTATATCAATGTAGAATCTGACAAAAACAAATATCAAAATAGGATTAGATAAACATACTTCGTTACAATATAATTTTTTCGATAAATTTTGTACCAAATAACCCCACTTTACGGGTACAATTATAGAACACATAAACACCAGATTTGATATAAGAGTTATGTTTATGCACACAATGTTTGTATACCGGGGATCCAACCCGGAACCCTTAGTATATAGTCGACGTCATTATGAAAATAAAATTGTATTGAAACAATAAATAATATTTATTTTAATCAATAAAACCAGTAGTAGGAACTCCATTACAAGGATAGCATACGATTTGAATTTTAATATCAAGTGTATAGAAGCTACATTGGAATGTTCACAATGAAATTTTCTTAGCAGTGAATGCAAGAAATTGCCCATGAAAGTTTTGAGTGTGTTAAGTTTATTAATATTTATCATTAGAGAGATGTTTCTAACAGCGAGTGTGCGTGAGAGGTTGAATGAAAGTGACTTTAGAAGAATATTTTTTTTTTTATGTTTATAACAATAAATACTTAAGGCCACTATTACAACTATATTATTAATGGTCCTATACCATACTGGACCTCCTGAATGATTTTATATTTAAGGGGTTTCGGACTAATGCTCGAACACTATGGTACATATTTTTGATTTCGTTTCCAACCGGGTTATAAGTCTTACTGCAGAGCAATTGCTTTCCCAAACACACTGCTATATAGAGCTTGGGCATTACAACGCGGGACGAATGCTGATCAGTGGGATTAACCGACTACCATATTAAAATAGTAATCAAGATCAATGGGGATTTTCGAGTTGTCACGATTCAGATTGGTGCAGCTGAAACAATACTTTAACTTAATTATGTCGTTTCCTATTTGCCCAAACAATTTTATTGTTCGCAGTAATTTACAGCAGGAATTAAATGACAAATGCCGACAACACTGTCACCGTATCCAGCTTCTACAATCATCATTAAATATCCCCACCGAGAGACACGAGTCTACTCGTAGCGGGTGTATAGGGCGTCCACGCGGGCCCAGTGCGGATCGGCCGTCATCACGCGAATTTCTTAGTAGGCGTGCGCAGGTTTCCCTCACGATGTTTTCCTTCTCCGTAAGCTTCTACACGATGCAAATTGTGTATTTGCCATCGATACTTTAAAAAAAGATAGGTTTAATATCCTTTACTATGCACGTATACTCGATATAATATTTTTTTGGTCACATCGAATGGATAGTCTAACATGCCATAGTTGCTTCACTTGCATTTACCCCATCGAGTCTTTTAATAATGTCTAGGGCATATTTTATAAACTAGATTGTTTTGGATAACTATAATCTGTATTTTGTTAATTATAGAATGCTTGTTGTTCTTCTTCTTCTTTGTCGTTACACTCTTGGCGGAGTGGTCGTGGTCGTCATAGAAGGCATGGCCATAGAAGCCTTATTATTCGTCGCCATTCTTCTCTACTTGTTGTTAGTTACTTTAAAATTATGGATTATTAGCGATAAATGCATTGCCTTTCTGAGTAATTTGTTATTTATCAATTCATTTCTTACAGTCTGCACATTACATATAATAATTGAGTTAACCTTTTGTTATAATGTTCGTACAAAAGCTAGCGGAACACTGTGCCTTTTTCCAGAACCCCCCACAGGGACATTCTACGAGCAATTTAGTTATGTTACGCTTTATTCGACCTTTAAACATTTGTTTATAGCTTTATTCCGTCTGCTCGGCCGCCGTAAAAATTCAATCTGAAAATTGCTCGTCGGCCTACTGCCCGTAAAACCAAACGAATCTGGTATTTTGCGCAATCAAAATGTGCAGAGTTACCGATGAAAATTTTATCAACGGGCCAAATGCGTTTTGGCGTTGTTCAGCACCGTTGTTTAACAGTCAATGCAATTGAGTTGCAATTGAGTTGCATTTTGTAATTGTTGAGTTTTATGGTTGATGTATGGTTGTACAGGATTTTCATGTTTTCGAAAGATTACACTTATCAACTAAGCACTGTTTTTTCCATTACATTGAATGAACCCAACTCCGATGAACGTTACACCAAATTAACAAATCAGTAGAATTCGATCGCAGTTATAACTTTACTCAACCGAGCAATTTTGGTATGCTAAGTTATAATTCTACTTATTCTTGATACCTTTATAGCCTGACAGATGATGGTATGTTATCATCATCATCAGCTCATAAAACGTCCTCACCGAGAGGCACGAGCTATCTCTATAGGGTGATTAGGACTTAGTCCCCCACGCGGGCTAGTGCGGATTGGGCGCCTTCACGCACAACCTTTGAATCTCTTCGCAGGCGTGCGCAGGTTTATCGGATAACGTGCATATAATTTCGAAAATTCGAAAACACATTGATACGTGTTGGGATTTGAACCTCAACCCTTCCGGTAGGAAGGCGACAGTCCACACCATTGAGCCACCGACGCTATGTTACACATGGTAGAGTCATAAAAAATATAATAATAATAATAACAATTGAAGATTCAAAAGTAACAGATTTATTTAAATAAAGATGTTTTTTTCTTTCTTTCATTAAATTTTATGTATAAATACTATAATAAATTAAGATCTCAATAATTTACAGTATTTAATAATTTAAATAATTTTATAATACAAAAAAGTTGTAATAAAACAAGTTAATCAGAATCATAATCTAATAATTCATATGATACTAAGAAATTAAGTAAATTACATATGCTACATAACGTACGGCTTAAATAATAAAATCGGAAATTATATTTAAATTGAATAATTACTGCAAGCCATTCACATTTTTAGATCGATAAACCCAGCCCGCCTCTGCATGTACACAGTTTTTTGCCCAATACTAATTAAGACCCAAGTTTGCGCCTCAGTGTACAATCCCAAAGAACTATTAGCAAAAAGCGGTTGCCAGACTGAATGTTCGTATACATTCAGTCTGGCAACCGCTTGAAGCTCGTAAAAATTCTCTAAAATGTAATCTACAGTATCTTTTAATATACAAATCGGCAAGCAATCGCTCAAGCAGCTGCAATAAACGGCGATCCCTTAAATCCGCGGGAAATCTCAAAGAAAACAAACCCCAACATTTTCAATCAACCGCGCGTCGGATATCTGGGTTCTCGAATGACTGGGACCCCAATAAACACTGGGAAAGGGTTAAGTCTTGTGCGTAACGCGACACGAATCACGTGTTTTATTTCTACGCCATTGCGAGGGTTTTTTTTTGCTTAGACGGAATCGTTGTACGAGTATTTGTTTAGTTTTCTTAATAATAAATAAATATCCACTGACATCCAGATTGCGCCATGAAGCCCCAAGATAAGCTGAAGCCTGTAGTATGGTACTAAACAACGGATAACACAACTTATTTACTTTTGTTTTAAATACGTACAAATTAAACATCGAAAAACACACACACACAAATGTTTGTACTGCCCGGGATCGAACCCCTTTGTAACATCCGACGTCTCAACCATTACACCAAATGGGTCGTCAAAAGATAATAATACATTATTTATTTGCCAGAATATGGTTACTTACTTACTTATGGTACTTAATTAAAATCCAACATATTCTATCGGTAACACGATGAAAATTTTCAGATTAGATTTTATTAAACACTTATTTTAATATAAAGTTACTTTTTACTAAATTAAGTGGTTAATACTAAAACTATTTATCATTTAAAATGAGATAAGATTAGGCTGAGAATAGACCCTAAGACTTTATAGACTAATAATAATGATGTATATATAAAACTAAAGCACACTGTCTTGAAATTAGTCTTAAAAAGACACTTTCAAAAATAAATAAATATCCACTGACATTAACACGTATCATCTGGTCCCAAACTAAGCATTAGCCTGCTGTAAATATCGACAATTATATCGACAGTTGTCATACTGATTACGCACGAGCACGAGCTTATTCGTAAAGGGTATAGCTGTAGCAGTCCTCGCGCCCAGTGTGGATTGGCCGACTTCACGCATAACCTCGGATATTTATTAAAACCATTGCAAGAAGCTATTTTTTTTAAAGTTGAGTTTTCTCAACCAATCAACAAATATTTTATCATAAAATGTCCATAGGCTTTCAGATCTTACACAGGGTGGTACAAATTTATAGCTCGTAAAATCGATCTGGCCGCCTCAAGTCCTTAGCGGTTGGAGCGAAGCGAGCGGAGCGAAACGGACTCAGATAAAAATAATCACCGGACGGTGTGTGAGTTCCCTTTTATTAGGGTCCTTCAAAGGGCCTATACTTATTGGAAGTCGTTGTAACCAGAAAATGGTAGCACAACTTGACTTTTTAAATGGTTTGGGTGTTCTTTCTTAGATACAGTATAAAAAATAATAGTTATTTTTTTTAAATAACATAAAAGCGAAGTGGACGAAGCCGTTTGCTTACCTGACAAGTTTGCCACTAAGCGGTCATGCAGTATTGAAAAATTGGAAATAGTACTTAATTAATTTTAGTCAACACTTTTCTGTGCCTGTGGCCCTAGATGACAGATGTTACGGTTCATATACCCAGTAATTTCATTGCCTACAATGACCTATTCCCATAATATTGAACTGCAATAGTAGAGGGCAGTGTAAAAACGTAAGCGCACAGTACAGTTTCTATAAATTCATAAGCATTATATTCAAATTTATGTTTCGCAATAGAAAATAATTGATAATTAACTGAACTTCTCTTACATGAATCGTGTACGTATTTATTTTCTTTCAGCTTCGTAGAATTTTAGATAAACGAAAATTGAAACGTATCTCGCCCAAAAACCTCAATAGCTACCTTAGGATAGGTGAACAATCCTAAAAACTATAGAGAAGTTTAAAAGTCCGCGAAACGTGTCCAGGGTGCCAAGTACCCTCGAGTACTAAAGTGGAGTGAACTATCTCACTTTCAGTGAGTCTCACCTCTCACAAATAAAGTAGCGGACAAGCATTGAACTAAGTATCGGGTAATGGATATGGCATCTATGAACCGTGGTGCGTATGTCCGTGTGTGTAATGTGTAAACTTTAAAACTGAGAGTAATAAACAGTTCGAATTCAAAATTTTAATGACCTAGTATGATTGTATATATGAATTTATAAGTAACGTAGTATTATTATATCACCTATTTACTGTTTTAAAAACATACTTGTTCGGTCATATGGAAAATCCCATGTCAATAATTTAGGTTTACATGCCTATAGTATGAATCTGCATTATGAAGCATAGCTGTAGTACTAGTTGATGTTAAATACCAGATACCTACCTTAAAATAGGCATTTATCCAGGTTAGGTAAAAATGCATCTATTTTAAGTTTATATCCCTCTACTTTTGCCGAGTTGAACAATATGCTTAACTCGAAGGTAGCTCTTTACAACTTAGTATTAAAAAATTACAACGAACTATTAAACATTTTTTAGAAAACTTTTATATTAATTGGTATCAGGCGTTAGTTTTTTTATAAGTAAATATATATAAAATAAGTAAATGTTTGTATAAGTTTTTAGATTGAATTTATCATTTGTTCAAATACACTCAAGCTGGCAAGGTGAACTGCCTCCGTGGTTTATCACAACATGAACCGAGAACCGTGGTTAAGAATCCATAAGCCGACAACACAGTGAAAGTAAATTTGCGCGACTTTTCCAGTTTTTCTAGAAATTGCTGATTGATTTACCTGATTGCCTGAAAAGAAAGAGGAATGCCGCATCCACAGTCCTTGTTTCCTGGTTCCCATGAAAACATCAGTATTCGAGCTCGGCGTCCAAATGCCGGACGAGTTGCAATACTTATAGCAGTTTACTGTTAGCCTCCAGTATTGTATTACAGCGGCTTATGTGTACGAGACCGCTACGTGATAAGTGTTGAATACATTTTCAATCGACTGTTGAGGGTTAATTTATTCAGCATGGCGGGCACTGTGAGAGCTAATGTCTGATTCTAACCCGTTGTACAGTGTAATGTTCAACCTAATCAATTCTATTTTTGTGTTATAAGGAGCAGAATTGATGGCCGTTGGAAGAAAAGTTCTGGAGTGGAGATCACGTATTGGCAAGCATGGCGTGGAACCCTCTCCGACCCGATGGACTAAAGACATGCGCTATGTTGTCCGCCCCGTTCAATTAATGTCTTAAAAATTGCTGATGATAATGATAATTGACGATGTTATGATCAACTAATAATGTTGATCTAAAGAGCACACAAAGTACTAACCACTGAAGTAACATTAACTAGAACTAAAAAGGAACAACCACGCTATTAGCTAATAAGATTGGAGAGATCGCAAGAGGACCGGCAAACAAGTCCGTAATCAAATATTAGCCGCCGCCGCGTATCGCGGTCGTGCGTTATTATGCCCCGCGTAATACCCATTGTGATAAATAAAATTATATGTTTTCATACACATAATTTTATATTTATCACAATTTAGTTTGTAGATGTTTAATGATCGTATACGAGTATGTAATGGTAGAAATATTATAGTATAATAGTATCCTAAGCTACTATACAAAATATTATATACACAATAAAAAAACCCTGTGCAGTACCAACATTTTTGTCACTAACTTATTCCGAGAACCATGATTTTTGAATGTTTCATTTATATTATAGTTTCTCTTCATAAGTTTCTATGCAGCATAGATTTTGTACCGAAAACTTAAAAAAATATAAGATAATAAATAGATAAATAATAATTGAAATGCTTCTTGAGATCTGACATGGTTTTTATTGTGTAAACCATATTCACTTGCATTTGCAAAATTTTAATTTTTTTTGGTCCCACCTAAGTTTAGTTTAATTCAGGAAATTAATTTATACAAAACGTTATACAAAATGAAACCTTATCCGCCGACATCCTAAACACAAAACAGCGGTAGCTTCTTGACTTTAAGTCATTGGCGTTTCGATTCTTGCAGCAGAAAAAGTTCTATTTAAACGCCCCACTGTGTGTTTTTGGAACCTCAGGCAATATTTGGGGGAATATCAATAACTCCCATATATGCCGAAGTTCGGAATCCGACAACACGACCCCCCAACTGGGGGGGCAGACCAATATCTTAAAAGTGCAGCAACTTCCAAAGAGAGCTCCTTTTGAATTTGTTATATTTTGCTTTGTGAAATATTAATATATGAATTTATTTGTAGATTATTTGCTGTTTGTTCAGATTCTTGAAGTTTTAAAGAATGATGGACGAAGAGGATCAATGATTTGGTTTAGCAACATCATCGAATGGGTTTTTTTTTTTTAACGGGACGTTCAGCTCGCTCACTTGGTGGTAAGTGTTACGCCTGACCATAATATATGCAGTGTTGAAGGAAATTTAAAGAAATTATTTTCCGTTACACTTAACTGCACCCGACACCCGGACGACAGATGTTAGGTCTCTTATACCCAGTAATTTACCAGCTGCAGTGCCGTCATCCGTAACACAGAAGTTTTAAAACATTCCTATTTCACGGAATGATATCTGGTACTGCGGTGGTCTCTACCTGGAAGACTCTATATCGAGTCTCATCATCATCAGACCATTATAAATCCTATTGAGGAGCACGAGCCTACCCGTAAAGGTGTATAGGCCATAGTCGTCCACGCGGGCCCAGTGCGGATATGCCGACTTCACACACAATCTTTGAATTTCTTCACAGGTTTTTTTACGATGTTGTATTTCACCGTAAGAGCGTTGGATAACGTGCATATAATATCGAAAATGCATTGGTACGTAGCGGGTTTGAACCTGCGCCCTCTAGATCGGAATACGAACAGTCACACCAATGAGTTACGACGGTACCTCGATAATCGAGTCTACCACCTAGTAAGAAAGTAGTGGGTGATCAAATATTAAAGACTTGATACTTAGAACTTGCCGGGTCAACAAATACGTTAACGATTAGTTGACACCACTAATCGTTAACGTACTTTTTATGAACTGTCAAAAAGGAACGTTTCATATATTTTGTATGAGATTAGGATATGTGACGTCATTGCTCACTATCATCAATTGACCTAATATTTATTGGTTTCAGTATATTTAAAAATAAAATATTGCAAAAACAAAAGTGATCAATGAAACGATATATAAACTATGGTGCGCTTTAAAAAATAAGGTTTCGTATTTATTGCGGATGGTGGAGAATAGCGAATTACAGTGGCCACTGCAAGTGTGCATAAGGCGACCCTTGATGACTACTAGCTAAAAAATGTGTAAAAAAAAGTTAAGGCATATCTATCTAACGCATAATAAGAAAGTTTTTGTACAGCTGAAACAATATGAAGCGGAATTCCTCTCTCTCCTCTTTAACCAATCGCAGTCCACTGCTGTACATAGGTCTACATTCTGAGCCTATATTCTTGTCCTCCTTATTACTACATATTAAAAAATATGCGGGTAACCTATAACAGTTATACGTCAAGCAACATTATCATCAGTAGTCGTATCTCATTTGTTTTGTATGTTATTACTGACTGTATCAATGCAATTAGATATATTTCGTGACTCAACACTCTGCATATAAATCAGGGGAGCACAAAGCATGAGTTTCGCTATTGTATAGGTAACGAATCTCGATAACATCTTCGATTGCACGTGACCGCCGACAACGAGTCCGACAAATACTTGCCCTTCCTAATCCAGTTTGCTATTGAGCCCTTAACAACCCTTTACGTCACGTGTGGAGTACGCCGTAACACGAGTCCATAAAGGCCTGATTAGGGTGGGGTGTGTTACTTTTTTGGTCTTTGTAGTTCTTATTATAAGGAACATAAAGTTTAAAATTTAATTAAAAAGTATTCTTTATAGTTAGCGTAGGACGCCCTCCGGCCCGATGGACCGAAAGGTCGCTGGTGGAGGCTAGATGAGAAAAGTCTTGTTAATCATTAAAAAGTTTTTTTAAAGCATATCAATAGTGGAAAACTGCCGACCGAGCCAGTGGTATCTTCTTTTGACATTCATAAGTGTTCTGTAAGGATTTAAATTGAATAAAAAAAATCATTTTCAATAACTTTGCGAAGCTATCTTCGAAGGATCGAATTCCGCAGGGAGTTCGCATAGTTAAGGTCACTTTGCAACTTTTGTGATTTCATTGGAAGCCTTAGTGGCGTTGGTGTGGACTGTTGCCTTCCGATCTGGGGGGTGCAGGTTCAAATCTCTCCACTTACCAATGTCTTTTCGAATTGATAATATGTACATTTATCCATCGTGAGAAAACCTGCGCTTGCCTGCGAAGAGATTCAAAGGTTGTGCGTGAAGTCGTCCACCCCCCCCTTGGCTCGCGTGGACGACTAATGCCTATACACCCTACATGGGTAGGCTCGTGCCCTTCAGAGGGGACCTGTATTGAGCTGATGATGATGATGATAGCGAGTGTGAAGTTACCCGGGCACCGAAACCCCAATCTGTATGTTTCTTTTCTCTCATTTCATTTCAAAGTTTGGCAAAGCACTTACAATTTTGCTTTTTCAGGGTTTTGAGAGTCCATGAGTGACGGTACTACTTAGTAACAGGAGTCGCGCGTTCTCATTTGCCTACGAAATAAAATACGTACAACTCAAGGCAGGTTGTCTTTGTGAATACCTCCAATTCATTTGGTTCTTTCAAACTAATGTTCGATGTTTTTATCAAGCTTTGTTCCAGTATTGAAGATTATGTCACAAGTTAATAACTAAAGATGACTTTAGTTAGTGGGATGCCACTTTTTGCACTTGTACGATATATTGCGATAATAGTGCACATTTGACTATTATCGCAATATATAGCCACCAGCTTAGTTACTAAGTGAACTACAAGAAAATACTGTTCTGTCTTAACTCCATCGTGATGTCATAAACAATTGGTCGATCTTCCACCCTAGTTAACCGGGAACAAATAAAAACCCCGACTTGGGAAACAACTATTGTTTAGACAAACGCCCGTTTGTTTGTGTTGGCAAACGAAGGCCTATCTGCAAACAATGCTTCGGTCAGACTCTATGATCCGACAATTATATCAAGGCTTAGTTCATTAACAAGTTCTAAAATGCATTAAAGCAATCAGGATATCTCTGTAGTTCATTTATAATTGACAAAGAAGGAATTACAAATCATGATTTATTAAATAAGTTTAAATAAGAAAAAAATCAGGTGGCTCAGTGGTGTGGACTGTCACCTTCCTACGGGGAGGGCTGTGGTTCAAATCCCGACACGTACCAAAGTATTTTCGAATTTCGAAAATATATGTACGTTATCCGACGCTCATACGGTGAAGGAAAACATCGTGAGGAAACCTTCATGCACGCTTGCGAAGAGATTCGAAGGTTGTGTGTGAAGTCGTCCAATCCGCACTGGGCCCGCGTGGACGACTAAGGCCTAATCACCCTATACGGGTAGGCTCGTGCCCCTCGGTGGGGATGTTTAATGAGCTGATGATGATGAAGAAAAAATTCACGTAGTGCCATCAAACCTAAGAATGATGGAAAGCTGGCAAAGCAGAAAGATAATTTATTTGACGATCGCTCAAGTCAAGCAACCATCCTTCCGATCTGAAAGGTGCAGTTTTACGCCACGTACCAATGTATTTTCGAAATTATATATACGTTTATCCGACGCTTTAATAGTGAAGGAAAACATCGTGAGGAAACCTGCCCACTCCTACGAATTTATTCAAAAGTTGAACGTTACGTCGGTCAAACCGCGCTGGGCCTTTGTGGGCGGTTAAGTCTATACACCCTTTACGGGTGGCTCGTGCCCCTCAGTGGGGGCATTTAATGAGCTGATGATATTGCATAGAAAACACTCATAGTCTTATCGTTTGTCTTTATAAAATAACAAAAATCTATTGTTGAAGAAATCTTTAAATGTTAATTTCCGTTCCACCATAAAGTCCAACCCAGGTCTCAGAGGTGGTTGGCAAGCACTAATCCATAGTCGAGGCGTCCAATCCGCCGATTGGATATTTACGAGTTCCGGAGAGCGCACTTCATAAATAAATCTGGGGTTATTGCCGGGCGTGATGGGAGCGGCAAACGAGCGCATCACTAGAGATGGATACTTTGATGTTTCTAATGGAAAATGGTGTTTGACGTCTAGTTAGGGTGAGTGACCGCATTTCTTAAGCAATAAATAAATGATAAATATCCACTGACATTCACTCAGCGCCATCTAGCCCCAAGTTAAGCGTGAAGCCTGTATTATGGGTACTATACAACGGATAAACATAGTTATAATATTTTTTTTGTAAATACATACATATTTAACATAGAAAATACCCAGACCATTACAAACAGACATGTTCATGCACACAAATGTTTGCACTGCCCGGGGATCGAACCCGGAACCCTTGGTGTCATAGCTTTACACTGAATGGGTCGTCTTAATGTATTGTCATTACCTTTTAATAACATGCGTTATTGCAACTCTGCAATATTTTGTGCTACCATTAACCAAATAACTTTGTACCTTGGTGTATGAGGCGACATCTAGTCAACCTACCTAAACAAAAACATTTTGTATAATAATCGATATAAATATAAGTTATAAACATTATGAATATTATTTAATTATGGCGAAAATAAAAAAGATGGAAAAAACAGAAAAAAGAATATCTAAAATTGTAAACGAAACAATGTACAATAAAGAAATCTAATAAATATAAGTTATATCTAATAGAACTTTCCAATGTCAATGCCTAGGGATGAAACGATACCGTTATAGTATCGATACTTTTACTCGATACTGTCTCATTCGTCAAGTATGGATACCTACTCGGTATCGATTGAAAAATATCGATACGTACTGGTATCGAATAGTTTTGTTGCAAATTTCAAGTTAAAACTTTACATTTTTAATTATAACATTTACTAAAAAAAATTTTATGCAGCGGATATATTTTTTTAAATGTTTGCCTGTTAGATTAGTTAATGAAGCAATTATTGTTACGCCAGCTTTAAAACGAACCCTTTCGCAAGGTCCAAAGATAGGATCCTAGTTTAAATAAATGAGTAACGAAATAATGCTGGGGATTCAGGCTTCAAATCTATCCATGCCTCCAATCGCTAAGAATTTTGGGCAGGCTGGAATAGCCACATAAATTGAACTTTATTGGCTTTCTAGGAGCGCTTTCACTTCTGTGAGTCATTTGTATTGTGACCAAAAGCAAATCTTCATTAGTTGATTCATTTTCAGATACACAGGTTGAAATTTTTCACATATATTTTAATATTATTATTATTGTATGACGTCCCCACATGTACTTGGAAGTTAACTTTTCTGGGAAAGAACTTGAAATGAAGGTTTTTAAACTAAAGTAAAGTACTATATGATATGAGTACTTTTAACCGATACCTACTCGATACTTGATTATAAAGTATCGATCCAAAAAATACTTGGTATCGGATAAAAGTATCGAGTATATACTTGTATTTACTCATATCGTTTCATCTCTATCAATGTCATACATTACTCGCTGACTACACTCAAATTACAAAATAATCAAGATGCTTACTTATTTCTTTCCAATAATGGTTTCTTATTTATTAATTATATTAATAGTTTAGCTCTCTTCTTCATATTATACGTTACTCAAACTAAATTACAGTAGAAGCAAAGCTGGTGCACAATAATAAATTCTAAGCATTTTTTCCTCTGTAATAAAAGCTGGGTGTATTAAGATTCGATGGGCAGGCGATCCTCGCCGCGGGCACTCTGATCTATTGCCTTCGTCTTTATGAGATAAGTTATGTACGTATAATATCATATATACGTTTTCACTAACATGTGACTATGGAGGATAAGCTTGGTGGGACGTGGATTTAATAAAATATAAGGGTTAATTTTCGTGAATAAAAATATATAGTACATATAATATTTTGCTACATAAATGGTAATGTTACACCATAATATATCGGATACAATATGAAAATTAATATTTTTTAACAATAATATACAAGAACGATACAAAAAATAAACACAGTTCTGCCCTTCCAATCAAATTGAAAAGTGTATAACTACTAAATATCTTGCTTCATTCTTCTTAGTAATAATGAGGAAGAATAATATAATAGCAATAATAATGAAGAAGCGGTACATTGAATTTGATATTCACGAGTGTTATTATGGGTGAAAAAAAAAATTCATTGCTGAAATTATCGCCTTCAGTCAGTTGATAAGATGTTCAAGAATAGCACTTAAGCTACTACTACTAGTGGTCGCATATTATTACTAGACAAGAAGTAGTAAAACTACTACGTATTAGAGTGACAAGCGACTTTATATAACAGCACATATTATCGCGTGCCGGCGAGTATGGATTCACTGTACTAAAATTCCTTTAATGTGGCAACCCTTATAATTCATCAAAATTAGGTGTTTAAAAAAAATGAAAAAACGTAACAAAGACAATATGTAAAGAATGCGCCAGTTAAAAACGTCGTTAAAACGTCACAGGAGCGGCCCATAAAATGAAGCCGTATCCCCGAATAGTTCGCGGATATAATAAAGGCAATTGTATCAGAGTGCCGTTTTATTTGGCACATTATAAGAGGGCCGGGTTTACGATTGCCATACGATATGGCACAGGTTTAACGGCGTTTTATTGGCGAGCGTGTGACGGCCAACGCTGAAAACTGTATTACTAAAGATTTGGTGTACTACAAGCTTTATATATGGCTGTGGAGTGATGGTCAGAAATTTCCTTAAAGAAAGTAAAACACCCAAGAAAAGTAGAAAGTTCGACTTAAGTCTGTTTAAAGAGCGCAGGGTGTTGCAGAGTTTAGGATATACCGTAACTAGAAGTACATTCCAAAGCACGTACGAAGAAAAAATGGTAGGTGGAAATGAAAAATTACCGGGTGTAAGAGACCTAACATCTGTTACTGTTATCTCTAGTATCCGGGGCAGTACGGCATTGACGGAGAATATTAGCTGTCTACTAATTGTTGTTCACCTTTATTGCCACTCTGTAATGGTCAGCCGTATCACTTACCACCAGGTGAGTGTCTTAACCGTCCTATATGTTTAATTACTACTAATGTTTTTTCTTTGTGTTAAAGTAACACAAAGAAAAAAAAAACATTCTTAAGCTAAGCTCACCTTCCAACCTGAACACATACCAAAAGCTGAGATTAAGGTTCCCATGCATACGACCTTATACGCTTTCACTCTCAGGTATCACGAGTATATCGTTCGCTTCGCTTATCGCTATGCAGCTGGCATTAGTTCGGACTCGTATAAACTGTGTCATTTTTCACTTTTCCCCGTGGCAAATGAATAAATAAAACCATCCAAACGTGATCTGGCTTCTGATAGAGATTAAATGTCTTTCAGTGTACTAAGCTTTAGACTGTTCGAGTGCAGTCTAGATTATTATGTTCTATAATAGTATTGTGTTTGGCGAACTTTTATTCTTTAGGTGTTCTGATGTGAATTTAAGTGATTAAATAATTTAGGTTTCATTGATCAAGATTTTGGTTGGCTTAAATCCAAGTGGAGGACACGAGCCATCTTGAGACATTTCTCAGTGTGGTGTGAATGGTATGCAATATTTAACGACATATGTCATAAATTGACTACGTCTTTTGAAAGAATCTACAACAAAAGAAACTACAAATATATATAAAAATAAATAAATAATGACCAACAAAAAATAAGTAAACGTTTATGTGGCAACATTACAATTCAATTTGATTTTGTCACATATAAACTCTGTAAACAAAAGTTAAAAAAGTGACTATCGAGTTTCTTGCCGGCTCTTCTCGAAGATTCAACCTATACCGAATCGATGGTAGATAGAGTCATAAAAAAATAATACTATCAATTGACGATATAAAAGTATCTGTGAAAGATTTATTTGAACAATATTTTGGGTTTAAGTTTAACCGCCATCAACAAAACAGCGTCCACATTGTCTCATTTGGGTCGTGTAAGTGCACAGGCAATATTGACAAGGCACTGCGACTCGCCGACCGAGGCCTCTACTTCGTGCCCAACAAGTTTAGTACACGCTATTTTATTTTGCTAAGTAATAAAACGGATGGCTTTTATGGAATTAGAATGTTTAGGAGTTAGGATAAATCTAGCTTCTGTTATATGAAATCAAATCAGTTGATAAGATGTTCAAGAATAGCACTTAAGCTACTACTACTAGTGGTCGCATATTATTACTAGACAAGAAGTAGTAAAACTACTACGTATTAGAGTGACAAGCGACTTTATATAACAGCACATATTATCGCGTGCCGGCGAGTATGGATTCACTCTACTAAAGTTCTATATATAAATAAATATATTTTGAAATATTAAAGTTATTATTTAGGTACTTTGCTTTACTACGGACATGTTTTTGGGTTCGCTTATTTTATGTAGGTAATAGATATTAAAAATAATAATGGAATCCTTCGAATAATAGCTTTGACTGTCTTATTAAGTTAATTTCTGTAAGAATAATACATGCACGTGAGAATAAACAAATGCACAATTTCATAAATTTAAAATGCACACACCAAGTTACACAGCGCCATGAACCAATTTATGCATAGAGCTTATATTATTAGTACTATATTTGCAAATAAAAACATACTTATTATACAAAGTTAACCATACAAACAGAGTTAATGCACACGAATGATTGCATTGCACGGGAAACGAACTCGATACCTATGACAATAATGTTTTCGATACATGAAAACATGAATGTTTGTTCTGCCTGGAGATCGAACCGAAAACCCTTGGTATATTCACATCTCAACCATTACACCGCATGGCTCGTCAATGTAAGCTTCGCAACTTTATATTAACTTCACTTAAACGTTTAAAGGAAGACTGACACAGAGTGGTCGGCAGTGACTCAGCGTGTCTCAACACAACAATGTTGCCACTCACGTTATTGGCACTTGGCAGCCCGAATACAGGACATCCACTGACATTCACACAGCGGTATTACTTCCTGCAAGGATAGGCTTGCACACAGCATGTCTATAGGGAGTTTGGTCAGTTATCCAACAAATGGGCCCAATGCAGTTTGATGGGTGTTTACTATCCTAGATAGGACCAACGGCTTAACGTGACTTCCGAATGGAAACAGACATGTTCGTGCACACAAATGTTTCTTCTGTCCGGGATCGAACCCGGAACCTAAGTGTAATAGCCGACATCTCAATCATTGCGCCATATGAGTCGTCAGAAATATACAGAGTCTGCCCTCAGAAATATGCAATTATCTTTCTTTACGTACAATCGGTTCTGAGTTTTTTCCTATCCAAAACTTCATAGCCAGCACAATTCTCCAAACAAACGAGAGATCGAGCGCGACAAGTGCCGTCATAAAAAACATTGTACATTCTCAAGTCGCTTGATACCCTCTTAGCTCCGAAATTACCCGAAAATGTCCGATATCCGTAGAGAGGATCGTTGGGGACAGATAAAAAAATATGCGACGGCCCCCCCATGTGTTTGGGAGATTAGATAACCGGGAATATGGCTGACTCGACGCATTGATGTGTCAGCTATATTTGTCGAGAACTCGTAGCGAAACCTATGAGGGCTTTATCAGAGGCTAGCGAGATTGCTAAGGTTCAGTTTGTACGACGTATATCGACTCAGATTGTAAACCCCCCTTGAGTTTTAGGATTTGCCAATTTTTTCGATTTATACCCGTAACAAAACTTCTTAGAAAGGAAAATGTACTATATAGAACTTGTGAGATGTTAAATGCTTAGAGATAAATAAGAGAGAGCAATCACGACAGAAAGGGTCTCCAAATTAAGTTAATGTGGCTAACCGATGTACCCAGGTAGTTAACTCTATTGTTTTAATAATATACACAATCGAATTAAATAATAACTTCATAAATAGAAAGGTTTATGTAGTTTTTAAATTAGAGTTAGTCGTATATCCGAAAAATTTATCATTGAAAAGTTCTTCAACGGTTTTTATGGTTGTCGGACCTTGTCATGATCTTTACAATTTAGATGTTTATATCTTTTTTATGTAAGAATCAGTTAAAAAAAATCTTTAAATATTGTAGTGTGTACACTTCAAGTATTGAGTACCGTAAATATTCATATCTAATGACTCAACGATGGAGTACTAGAATATACATAAAGATATTATCTGACTGCTAACAGGTGTCATTTGAAATAATGAAATTCCAATATTAAAAGGCATATAAATACAAAATTCTCATAACCCCTTAAAAGGTGTTGTTTTAACAACATTAGTTAACTGGATGGGGTTTAGTCCAACAATTCTCATACATTCAAGATAAACATCAGCTATTTATTCCCTTATTAGAATTAATATTTTTTTTACCAGTACTGGGTGTACTGGGCTTCAACCCATTGACCGTCAGAGACGCCTTAAAGCGTCACAAACAATAGATTTTCCATTGTGACTGGAGTCCTGGCAGTCTATTGAAAACGAAGGTAAAGTAGAAACATCCCCGTACCATATAGATTTTTATTTTCTGGAATTCATTTCGCAGATACTTATAATATTCTATGATATGATTTTTGAACTAAACATTCAAGTACTCGAAACTTCACTACAAATGCAACAGTTGCGAAAATGAAATTCGACAACACATAAAAGTTGCACCGGACGGAGTTTATTGACTTCATAAAGTAGAAGCCAGCACCTCCACCGTGCTTCCAGTCCCAAACGTGAATTCGCTTCTCAATTCGAAACTTCGCATCGGAAGTTCGTACAAGTCAAGTTATGTGACTGTTTGTAATTTGATTTGTAAACTGACAGGTGGCGTGGCGAGCGAGAGACGATAAACAGTAAATTTCGCGACAATGCTCATATAGTTTAGCCTTTTATCTTAAGAAACCTAATGCGGTACACGATAATATTATAACATTAATTAATAAAATAAATATCCACTTACATTCAGATAGCGCCATCTAGCCTGAAACTAGCGAGAAGCTTATATCTAGGCAACAAAATAACTGTTTAACATACTTATACACTTTTTTTCTAAATACATATTTATCATACATAAAAACACCAAGACCATTACAAACAGACATGTTAATGCACAAAAATTTATTGTGGTGTAATGGTTGTCTTTAAACATTCAAAAAGTTCAACTGATGCAATACCAGTCAAAACGACAAAGACCAAAGCGCCAGTTTTAACATAAATATTTCAACAAAAACTTAAGAAGTATTTGCCTAACACCAAAAATTCTAAATTATACCAGTCACAAGACGAACATAACGCTCCATCTTCTTTTCAAGACAAAACAGAAAAACCTCACTTTGTGAAATAAAAACGGCAGTTCGTTTAATAAAAAACTGCGAAAACCCCAAAAGTACCACAGTGAGCACGCTCCGAGTGAGATTTGAATCCTTGATTTGAATTCAATTCTAGTTTATCTGGACCACTATACCTTCAATACACTAGAACTTCGATAATGTCACATTGGAGTTTAGTGATCATAGTTTAATATTTGGTTCTATTAAATATTACCATGGCTCAATGGTGTGGGCTGTTGCCTTCCGATCGTGAGGGCGCAGGTTCAAATTCTGCCACATACCTGTCTTTTCGAATTTCTAAAATTATATGCGTCGGATAACGTATCCGACGCCCTTACGTTGAAGGAAAACATCGTGAGCAAAACCTGCGCATGCCTGCGAAGAGATTGTGCGTGAAGTCGTCTAATCTGCACTGGGCCCGCGTGGACGACTAAGGCCTATTCACCTACGTACGGGTAGGCCCCGTCGGTGGATACATTTAATGAGCTGACGATGAAATATTACTATAAGGATTAATATTATTTCCACATACATTAGAACGCCGATTAACTGAATCGCTAATTATCCGAATCCGTCCTAAGTTTAATATAAAAAATAAAACCAAGTACATATTTTTGTTTTGTTTTGGGTTGCAACTTTATCTGATCTAGATGTTCAAGTGAGCGTTATTGTAGAACTGTGTTTGTTAAACTTAATAAAGTTTATTCGATGTGACAGTTGGTTTTTCTTTATTATCAGTCTATGTCCGATTATCTGAATTTTCGATTATCCGAATCGACCCCAGTCCGGGGATAATCGATAATCGGCGTTCTGCTGTATAGCAGACGCTTTATCTCTATTACTGTGTGCAGTTCAAACAACCCGCTGGTGTAAGACAAATACAAAGTGACCGTCGGCCTTTATATAGTGGACTTTTGTGGCGAGAAACACGACCTCACTGAAACATATCCGTGGCTAGACCTAAGACTACTGGAAGCGACTACTCTCACTAAGTTTGGTGTTGAATTTGGCTTCTTTTCTATAACTGTTCCTGCTCAAGTGTATGAGGTAATAGGTAATGTGCATTTGGTCTGAATTTTTGACAGCTACCGAATCATCTTAAATTATGTACATGTTACTATTAAATCTTGTTTCAATTCAAAAGCCATCACTGTTAACGGAAACTTACCCATCATATTCAGAAACAATGGTTATTTTAATAACAAATAGAATAATATTTAATAGATGTTAAGTATTGTTTAGGTTATCAGTTATTATCACCTAAATAAATAAACAATGCTGGCTGAACACTTGATGGTAAGTGTTGGTCGAAACCATCGTTCTTTCTTCTTCTTATTTTAGAATTTTCAAAATAAAATTATTATTAATATTGAAGGATATATAGGTACTTCTAAGAAATATGTATGATTCTAATTATGAATGTCTTGTTTGCCTTTATATGAAACTTTTAACATTAATTATATTCCACAACAATTTATCAATTGCCGTTATATTCAGTCACATTTCTTTTATAGATCGAATGGTTTAAGGAAATAACGTACTTTGAAAGTGCCACATCTAGTTATTAAAGTATCTCTGACGCCACCCTCGGAGATTGAATAAGTCTGGCGAAGTCAGTGTTGGATTTATGCGGATTCCCGATGGCCCGTTATTTCGCGTCGGGTGCGTGAGCTTTCAGCCCGCGTGAAAAGCTACAGACATTAATAGCCGCTTTAAAGTAACACTTCCGCTTGGGCTTCGGAGTCTTTGGGCTTCGGGTGAAATTGCTTTGGAAATAAACGATATTTGTTGGGGTGAGATCGTGTGATGTGTACACGGTTAGACGGTGTGAGTTAGAAGCTGCTCTATCGGGTGCTATGTACAAAACCTGTTTCATTTTACTGATTTGACATTTCGTAAATTTTAACATATTTGCTGATTTTTAGGGTTAGTAGTAGTAGCCGAATGGCAAACAACGGAACCCTTATGGATTCGTTATGTCTGTCTGTTTGCTATCTGTCCGTCCGTATGTCACACCCTTTTATAAACACTATACTGTTAAAACTTTTTAATTCTGTGAACGGCAGTTTTCACATGAATCTTAATAATAAAAGACTAATTTCGGGTTCCCCATACATTAAACTAAAACTCAAATTATTTCTCCTTTAGGTTCGCTGCATCGCGGTGCTGGTATTGTTCCTTTAGTATATATGTACTTATATATATTAATATTCGTAATATTAACATAAGTACTACTTTATTTTATTGTACCTAGGAACTGCCATAATATCAGCGCTGTTCTGATAACGCCTGATGCCAGACTATATCAGCATGAAGCTGAGGCACCTTTTGCCACATAACTACTCGTGTAACTTGTCTAGTACAAGAATAAATTTAGTCAATAATGGGTTGTATTTTTATATTTTGTTAATTTATTACCAATAATTTTTATCTTTCATTCTTTAAATGAATCAACCAAACCATGTCGACGCAATTCTGTAATAATAGATTCTATAACAAATAAAATATCTTTCCGAACTGGTCACACGACTCGAACAGCTTGAACACTTCTTTTTCGAACAGTAATAAATATGACGTACGGACAGAAAGGTCTCGACGCTGTTCCGGCATAAATTCTCAAACGACAACCCTACTCTTGTTCCAGGGAAACTTGTTACAAAAACTCGACTATTTTTACACATAGACACATACTTTGGCGATCCATTTAATGGAATAGTTGAGATGTCGACAACATCACAGGTTTCAGGTTCGATCCCCAGACAGTAAACACATAGCGATGTGTGAACGTCGATGATTTAATTTAACCTTCATAAATTCATAGGAATACGAGTACAGGTATTTAGCTGAAATAGCAACGAGTGCATTGCCCACCTCAATACTCAATTCTTTATTGCGAATGTAGGTACAGTTTGGTGGACCAAAACATTTTAGACCATGTATAATAAGGCCGCTGCAATTTTATGCAAAGAACATCAACCTAATACCCAAAACCTACCCTTATTAAGTTTTAGCTATATATCAAACTTAATAAAGGGAAATGGAAATCGAAATTTGGGTAGTGGTAAGGGGGTTTTGTGACTCCGATAAACTCACAACGCGCGCGTTATTTCAATTGCGGAATGATATACAATGGCATTTAAAGAACTAATTTTTGTGATCTTACAAATATTCATTGATAAACGGTACCACTTATCAACAGTTTTTTTATACTGATAACCTTTTTTATGACAAAAAATACTTCGTACACGGCTGACTCGTTTATGGTGAATTTGAGCATGGACTCGGAGTCCGTGAACGTGTCGGCTGTCATAATGATGATGAACTAACCTCAATCTTTTAACTGTGGATGTTATGTTCTGAAAAGCATCCAAAGTATCTCTTCTTAAATTTTTAAGTGTTGCTATGCTTTATTACCTCATCGGTTCTTTGAAATTCGAAATAGACACCAAAGGACTGCATTTCACGCTCGACTCGCTACGATCAATTTGACGTACGAAGCAAAAGGTTGTAAGTAGTATGTGTTGAAATATTGACGGCTAGGGAAAAAAATTTTCAGTCGTGATGAGTTGCATACATTTTGAATTTGCTCGCGTCCGTAAGGTTTAGCCCTTGATGCCTTACACGTGACTCCGGGTGGTGCTAAATGAGCAGCACATACAGTGGTAGAGCCCAGCTGTAGGATTACTTGCAGCTCATAAATTGGACTGGTTCGTCCGGTGTGATACCACTTTCGTACAGATTCCGGCGTGAATTAGGGATAACCTTCCTGTGTTTCGTTTTGGTTTGTACGAACTCCGGTAGTCCATTTCCCCCTCACTCTAGTATGGCAGCGGCTTTAAAATCAATAGGACCCCAGGAGGGTACCTGTTTGCAAGCAGGGAATCTCTCCCTGAGTCTGACCACTTTTGCCCGTCGTATTCTGGGGCAGCCACGCGGATGGTCAACGATCCGTCGATCACCAATGGTCTAGATTCCTTAGCTTTGCGCAGAGATGTTGCGAGTCTCTGTGTCTTTTATCGCATATACAATGGGGAGTGTTCCAAAGAACTGTTCGATCAGATACCTGCTGCTGAGTTTCATCATCGGAATACCCGCCATAAGTTGAAATTCCATCCTCATCATCTTGATGGTTGGCGTTCGAGTACAGTTCGATTTATGCGCAATTTTATTCCACGTACTTTGCTAATATGGAATGACCTACCAGCAGCGGTATTTCCTGACAAAAATGACATCGGAACCTTCGAGAAAAGAGCGTATTCCTTCCTTCAAGGCAAGCAATGCATCGGTGGCGCTTCTTGTGCCACCGTTGTTCATGGGCGGAGTTGAACACTTTCCATCAGGTGTCTCTCTTGCTCGTTTGCTCCCTATAACATAAAAAAAAAGAATAAATATTACATTAATTTCCTTGCTAAACGTGCTCTTCTTCTTGCGTAAGTTCTTCAACATTCAACTTTAGTTAAATATAACTTACAAATATAATTCATATATGTAGTGTTAAATTTAAAAGTGGAGTACCCTGACACAAACAATTCTAAAGAGAGCTAGAGGAACTAGGTCATGAAAACAATTGTGTACCTATACAAAATTGTGTCTGATCAAATTATACAATCTAAAGGTTGGCTTCCGTAAAACAACCAAGTTTCTTTAATATCCGGGCAAAGTAGCGTTAAACGTCTAACAAACCACCTAGATCGTTTAAATTTTATTCACCGTGAGCTAGGCTATAAAAAGTTCTAGTTTACAGCCTAGATGGCGCTCGGCTTAGTGGAGCCAATCTCCGCAACTAGATGGCGTTGGTGACATGCTCGTAAAAACTTTAACGGTCACTCTCGATTTGAGAGACGTACCGAGCGCACATATTTCCTGGATTTATCTCTTTAATACTATGTGAGGAATGATAAAAAGTCAATTTGGATGGAAATAAACCGGGAGTGAGTTGGATTAAAGTAAAATTGTATGAGATATTTGTGTATAGGTGCAGGGCACAATTTTTCAATCGGTGCTATATATACAGTTGAAATTTGGTTACCAAAAAGCTGCTTTCAGTATTGTGCTTTAAATAGGAGTTTTACATTTTGATTTTAAAATAGGATATAGAAATATTTAACATTTTTATAAAATTAAATATTTGAAATTAAAAAACGTGTCAAGGAATTCTATCTTTCTAGTTGATATATTAATTTATTTTATATATGTATATATATTTATTTTTATTATTTTCATTGGAAACATATACTTGTATAAATATAATTATTTTGTTCTGATTTCTATGTGTATTGTAATGTACTTTTTTATTGTATGTGTTTGTAGTTCTTGAATAGGGGATGGAAGTTTATTAAATATGTATTTTTATTGTATTTATATTTGTTCAAGATATCGTAACATACTAAGCTTATACATGGATGCGCACTTAATCTGCCTGTTTGAGTTATTTATTTTTCTTTTTGGGTTCCGTAGTCAAATGGCAAAAAACGGAACCCTTATAGATTCGTCATGTCTGTCTGTCTGTCTGTCCGTCCGTATGTCACACCCTTTTTTCTCCGAAACTATAAACACTACACTATTCAAACTTTGCAAGTATATGTATTCTGTGAACCGCTAATAGGTTTTGACAAGAAACTTGAAAAATAATTAATATATTTTGGGGTTCCCCATACATTTAACTGAAACTCAAAAATGTTGTACAATAACAGACTATTATTAATTTTAAACAAAATTAGAATTGACTAGTGAACCCACTGCTGATTTAGACTACATACACGAACTCAAACAATTCGAACAAGCTCATTTACAAGTAGTAAGGTTCAAGGCACATACCCGTAAATGTGTAGTGCGGGCTGAATGCAAACTCAACCACGGACCTACTAACGCTTTTCGATATAGAAGAGATGCGATGCATTTATAGTACGAAGGTCTCCGAGACATACTGACATGGTACGAATAATCGAAATACGGTAAAATATTGTGTAGTTTTCCGTATCTAATGGAATCACACTTGTATCATATTATATTAATAAAAATAGTTTCAATGTTAAAAAATCCCTAATAAAGCTATCCGTATGCAATTGCAACATCATTATCTGGAAAGTTAATTTATGTAACTTTCTATTCTATTAATTCGGTATAACTAGACGAGTTACGTAATTTTAATAAGTTTTTTTATACCATAACTTGGAAATTAGAAGCTTTTCGTCAGTTCATATATGGAATAGATTTTACTGTCTAAAAATGTTTTTTCACCTGAAATTTACTATATAATTTAGTAAATCGAGAATATAACCAAGATTAAAAACGAGTATCTGTGGTACTCAGCATTTTAAGAATCTGATTTCAACTAGATATTGGATTCACTTTTTACAACCGAAGGTATGGAGACCATTACGCGAACACATCACGTATGCTTGCAGAATTTCATCTTCAAGAGTATCAAAATAATATTGGTCTCTAATATCAAACCGTATTCTATCAATGGAATTATTAATATTTTCATTCAGTTACAACCTACGTGCTCCTGTTTAGATTATTTTCGTCATTTGTCAGCCCTCACGATATTTTATTGCATAATAATAAATAACGATGAACCAAAAATAATAAATAGTAATTCTAAATACTGATAATTTGTATTTTTTTTTGTATTGTAAGTTTTTGTAAATTATTCATATTTATGAAGACTTACGTGTGGTAAAAACATGTAACTATATTTAATAAAGATGGATTCTATCTATCTATCTGAAACATGACATAGCCAGACATATTATTTATTTATTTATACTTCATTAATTTCTAATAAAACCCCTAAACGTAACTCAGGTACTAGAGTATGTGCAATAAATATCTCACTATATTCGCGAATCAATATGAATTCACAAAAGCTACGACAACTTGCACAGAAGTTAACGTGTATGAATATTTCCCGATTACAGTGCATCGAACTCTAGCAATGCACCGAAGCAACATTGGTGGGTGAATTATTAAATTTGGTGGGCGCGGGCTTTACTACGGCTCCGATCAAATGGAATAGTAACTTGGGCCCAATGGTGCCGCCCTTGGGAACTCCTGACAATATGCGGCAGAAGTGTATCGAACGTGGCAACGCAAGAAATGTTTAGATAAGACTTGTAAATTGTTTGTAAAGGAAATAAAAGGAATTTTGAATTTAACTGTCTTGTTAAAGACATTGCATCTACCGGGAAAAAGTAGCGTAACCAACCATCACAAAATGTCCTGTCGGTCCATGTTCCAAACACCCTATATGTAAAAACAAAAAAAAAAAGTATTTGCTGTATTATTTCTTGTACTTTCTGTTTATGATTATATATATAACTGGCAATATTATAAAATTTTCTCTAGTTGGTAATTTATAGTTTCTGTATAGTTTAAACCAGAGCTGCCATTATTTATGTTATCAGTGATATTTAAGAGTTTTATATGAAATTCATCATCACAAGGAATAGAAGTCGATAAGGGACTAAAAGCCATGGAAGTGCATTAAAATATCAAATCAACGAGCGTGTGATTGCTATACTTAGGTCAGGAAATAGGAAGTATTAAAGTAAAGTAAAGTAAAGTAAAATTTTATTCAGAAAACAATTACAACATTCATTGTTAAACAAAGTTAAAAACAACATTTTTAAATTTATGCAATTGCACTGAATGGAAGTCTACTCAGCGTAGTCAGAACAACCACAGGATGTCCTGACGCTGGTCTTCCGTAGACACCGTTGATGAGGTAAGAGGAGCCACTACGCCGCGTTCACTAACACTAATTAGGTGACAGGCAACTGAATTAAACCCTAAAAAATTACAAAGTTCAACAGAATAATGAATGAAAAATGTTTATTGGAAAACGCAACACAAAACAACAGCAACATAATAAAAATATTTACAATAGACACGAGCATCAAGAAACAAATAAAAGAAAGAAGAAGGTGCAGAACTCAGTTAATCAAGCGGAGTGGGCTAACGTGGATCTCTAAATCATTTATAAAGACGTCGCGCTGCTTCGAGGAGAATTTTTCTTGTCTTAAGTAAATAAAAATCCAATCAGAGGCAAATCCAATTTTCATTCCGCCGCCCGCTGGATTCACCCGCGGGATTCGGTCAGGGCTGCCACTGTTCGATTACAAAAAAATAAGCCTGAATAACCCGTAAGTATACTCCTTTTTTTATCTGTACACAAAAATAAAATTGGAGTACTTGTTTTAATATTGAAATAACGTTTTACATTAAATGCAAAGAATATACGGAACATACAAAATGGGGAGACCTATGTATGTCCAGCAGCAGACTGCGATAAGTTGAAGAGACAGAGAGAGACTGATATCTGTTTTGTTCCGAGTAATCTCTGAACGACTCAACCGATTTCGACGGGACCTTTATTGGCAGGTAGCTGATGTAATAAGGAAAAACTTCGGCTACTTTTATTCCACAAAAACCTTTCAATTTTAGGAAAAAGAAATGTAATGATACTGAACAAACATAAAAAGGATAACTGTTTTACACTATTGCATTAGGTATAAGTCCTATAATGTACATACGATATATTTTTTGTGCGTCTTTCTTTTCCATTTTGCGCCAAGTATCCCGTTATTTGTAGAGGAATAAAAAAATACCTATAAAATATTAGTAGGATTGTATTGCCTAATAAATAATTGTGAATTAAACCACCTAACAATCATTGTAAATATCTAATAGGAGTGTCGACAGCCCTGACGGTACAGGGTGTTCATTTTTTTACTTGCAGACATTTTCACACTATCCGCTTCTGGGGACACTCCTCGCTGTCGGTAGGCTCTGATTGCGTTTGTGCAGTGCCCGAGTGTGGGGTTGCCTTTGCATTGCGGAACCCGGCTTTGTCTACTGTAAGAGCGGGTGGCTAATTTTGAAAGGATGAATGCTTGATATGCCACTGTGAAATTTTTGGATTCTGTTTGATGATGATGAAGCGTAGTTAGAATGTTTTGAGTAGTTGAATTGATTTTAGTAATTAAATATAAATATCACCAGATACCTTTGTCACTTCAACTGGCCCAATCAGCAAGTTGAAGTGGCATGTGGCTGGTCACATTAGCGATGGCCGTTGGAGAATATGAGTCAGAGAACCATGGGCTTAATGGACTGATGTCTTAGGAAAGGTCGCTGGTGGAGGCTGGAAGAGAAAAACGTGTGGATTGTCGTAGTGGCCTGCTAAATATTTAAGAAATAAACAGACGCTAAGTAGCTCCAAACTACAGCCTATGCACACACTGCCATGTAGCTCCAATGATTAACACGACAATATAAATGAACAAACATAAATTTTACCATTACAAAGTTGTCTGTTGTCTTTCACGGGGATAGGATCCGGACCTCTCAGACAGGGGTACTTCCACATTCAACCAGCAGTTTTCCTACCGGTGAATATTTACTGAACTCAAAATATTTACATTCATTGAATGCTATTGATATTTGATAATAAAAAATAATATTTTAAATAAAAATTACTATGAACACTTGGAACTATCGATCAACGTGAATTAACCGGGATATGCAGGTAGGAATAGGTTTTACAATGATGTAAAAAAGTATGGATTCGTGATATGCTCACAAAACAATCGAAAAAAGTGTTCCGAATACAGTGAAAGCACACATACACATATTTCGAATGATGCGTACATTTACCTAAACAAAAGAGTACAAACTGTACTCTCTTCGGCGGTTCGTTTTTAAGGCACGGATGATGTATCTACCTTTATATATACAGAATATCATTGAGGTTTCACAACAAAATGTTCTTCCCAAAACCACGTTTCGTCATTGAAAATACGGTTTGTCATTTTTAGTCAGACATAAGGAATTTATTTGAATATTGCCGTCGAACCCTATCGAACATTCTATTTCATTGAAACGTCACAACTGTATGTCATATGAAGGGAAAGGACTGACATTGTTATCAATGAACAGATGTATATATATTTGGAATTACACTCACTAAAAAATGTGAGTTAGTAGTCTGTTACTCTCTATTTATTTATATTCTGTTATTTATATTTATCATTATAAAACAAATTACGAGTACGAGTAGCAGATTGGCAATAGACAAAGGGTTGTCACCACCTAGGCCATATCAAAAAAGGGTTCGTAATTTTTGTTCGACAGACATATGTGCGATGAACGGAATGTCGACTGAACGATTGTGCGAATAGTGTTTTGTTCGAAACAACTTTTTGTCGACAAACGCTGCTTCGACTGAACGATTGTGCGAATAGACTTTTGTTCGAAGCAACTTTACGTCGACAAACGTTGTTTCGACTGAACGATTATTCAAATATTTATTAATTGATGATCTGACCTTTCAAATATTAATTACAAAGTAGCTATATGTATATTGTTTGGTAGGTTTGTGAGATTGGTGGTCGCACACTGCACCGTCCGCCAAGACGAAGACTTATTCAGTGCTGTCAAGTTTTAAAAAACTAGGATTGCTGCTCTTGAGACGGGGTCCTCTCACATAAGTATTACATTAATTTTATTATTTTCATATTGTATCGTCTGTCTTTTAATGCTCTTTATATTGTATACAGCAATATTACAATAAATGTAATATATATCAATAAATACCTTCTTTCTATTCATGGATATAGAGTCTAATCTGTATGGTGAAGGTTTTGTCATCTCCACATTTGGTGGACGGGTTGTAGATAGAAGTAACAAATTAAAGGTGGGGTATAATGACAAAGCGCCGCTATCTTACTGATAATGATAGATGAATAATTATTACTTTGACAACCTATTTCGTTCCGGGTTCGATGCTCGGGCAGTACAAACATTTGTTGGCAAGGACATGTTTGTTTGTATTGATAGAAAGAAAGAAAGAAAGAAAAAAATCTTTATTCAAATAAATCTGTTACAGATACTTTTGAATCGTCAATTGTTTTCATATTTTTTGTGACTCTACCACCGGTTCGGAATAAGTAGGATCTTCGAGAAGAGCCGGCAAGAAACTCGAGTTACTCTTTTAATCTTTTTATATCAGTGGTTACAATTTTGTCATTTACCTACAAATAGCTTTACAATAATTTATTACATAGATTTTGTAACTGGAACACTAAGTGCAAGACCACACATCTTTATCCGATAAATATTCTTCTATTGTATAGTAACCTTTTTTCATGAGGGTTTTTTAATCTTTAATTTAAACTGGTGAAAAGGCAATTCGGCAAGATTTTGTGGTATTTATTAAAGAATGTTATGCCTCTTCCAACAAATCATTTTCCTACTTTACTTAGTCTAAGATTTGGGACAGCAAGTTTTTTTGCTCCTAGTATTAAAGTTATGTACGTCACAATTTTTTTCAAACAAATGAAGATTTTTGTGGACATAAACTAGATTATGGTAAAACTAGATATTGGTTGTTTCTAGTATATTTACAAAAAAAGTATAAGTGTTTACTCGTTGTTTAGTACCCATATTACAAGCTTATGCTTAGTTTAGAACTAGATGGCGCTGAGTGAATATCAGTGCATATTTATTTATTACTGACCCCACCTATACGAGGATTCAGTTGAGCTGGGCGGCATTCGGTAAGCTACGTCATGGCAACGATTCCGCAATGCTTAAACACGAAAGTGAGCACCCGTGCTAACATACGCAGCTGACACATGGAATAGGCATGATGACTGGGTCCTGAAATCGTAAGAACTATTTCATATTATTACAAATCTGGGTTAAATATAACGATGTGCTTACTCTCAGCTCGAAAACTCATGTTTTATGAATTTTATTACTCTTCAAAGTCAGATGGGCAAGTCTATTTTTAAAGTACATTAATTGTCAAAAATTTGTTAACAAAAGGATAACACATACAATTCAAAGCAACTTTTGCTATGAAACCGTTTTAGTAAACGCAACATTTAATATAGTTGTAGTACAAAATTCACAAACTATGCGTACTAATTACTGATGCGTGACGTCATAACTAGGTAGCCATTTGTATGAAGCGTTTTTGGGAAAGTCCATTAATGTGTTTTTAGAATTGGAAAATCTCTGTGAATTTTAATGTTAACGGAGTAATTTTTTTGCCAGTGTTTCTATTATTATGCGGTCCATCGATATAATAACAGAAAAAAAAATTGTCATCGTCCCTATTGGTGGTTTGTAACGACTCTCTTTGTCTGTTGACCTCATTAAAATAAAAATGCCAGTTAAAGAGGTGTAAAACCACTTGAGTGTCGGTCAACTCTTAGTTTAACCCAATCGCTGAATAGAAATTCTACTTTCAACGTTTCCTTTCAAACCCCAAGAGAAACAATCCGCAAGTAAGCATTACTCGGTCGTTTTAAAAGTATCATTCCCGAAGAAAATCTATAAAGGAACAGTCAAAAGCTTCGGGTAGGCGTGATTCGTTCGAATAGTCCATTATTGGTTATTTATGGGGTGGGCCACAAAATATTTATCTGGACTATAATGCTGCCGCGCCCGCAGGAAATGAAGTCGAACGGAGCCACTGAGTGTTTTACTGAGTCCGCGGTGTCTGCGAAATGGTGGAATAGATGCGCCATTTTGTATTTCTTATTTGGTTACATTTTGATGGCGATTTGAAATCAAATCGAATAAATATCTTTATGCAAACAAATCTTTTGCAGATACTTTTGAAATGTTAATTATTGTTGTTATTATGTTTTTATGACTCTGCCACACCGGTTCGGAATCAGTAGGTTCTTCTCGAAGAAGCAAGAAACTCGATATTCACTCTTTTATACTCTTTTATACATCATTGGTTACACAGATTTGTCATTTACGTAGCTTTACAATAATTTATGGCAAATATTTTGTAACTGGATGGACACTATGTGCAAGACCACATATCTTTATCCAATAAATGGGATGGCAAAAATGGGTTGCCTTATTCGTTAGGCCAGTTGCTTTCGGATCTGGAGGGTTCAAATCCTGCCAAGTACCAATGTATTTTCGAAATTATAATTTGAGCTGATGATGAAGAGGGAGATTTAATACTTACAATTTTCACGTGTGGCTTATGCAAATATACCTTATACTGGGAAATAAAAATTGTTACTATACTATATACTGGAATTATTGCCAACTTGTCAACTACGAGTAACTGTGTGTAGTTTAATCCATTGTAAATAAGTACCTAAATTTTTTTTTAAGGGTAAGTTACGAAATAAATAGGATGACCAGTTTACTCACCTAATTGTAAAGCCTGTCCATTACAATAACAAAATATGCCAAAGTAAAATTATGTATATATTCGGTTGAGAATGTTATTCTCCTGACTTTAAATATTATCTATTTGTTTGTATTATATCGTTAAAATGGCACTAGAAATACATAAATATTTTTTGATGTCAGACAGGACATACGTGCGGACAGACAGCAGTGTCTTAGCAATACGTCCCGTTTCATACTCTTTGGGTACGGAACCCCAAAGACTGAATGGTAAACAAGTCATGAAATACCAAAAACAATAACCTAAATTTTTTTTTAGTTTCCCACTCGTTTATGTAATATGTTTAATACAAAGGCATCAATGTTTTAATAATAAATGATTAATGTATATACTTCATCAAATCATCACAAATGGCTGACTCAAAGGCATTTCACAGACGAATAATCTTCATCAGTAACTTGCTTGTAAGGCTTTTTCATGAATATCTTTACTGTGCTACAACATTCAATTTCCATCCGAGGCGTATTTCAGCGGCTAACAAGCCGGGGGATGGTTAAAAATTGGCCTCATGTACTCTATAAATTTGGCTGCTTAGCTCACCAGAGATGGATACTGAACATATTTTATGTTGATCATGTAAATGGGGGTTCTTAATAAATTGGATATCTTGTACCAGTCGAGCGGTTGTAATTTATATGTTACGAAATTAGTTGTTGAATATCGAGCAAAAAAACATGGACCGGTTTGAATTCAGCACAAAAAGCCTTTACTGTTTGGGTCATGAATTAACTGATTTCTCTGATGGGCAAAAAATACTACATATCGATAAAAACGAATGTTTATATAACATATGGGATTAAGATTTCTTTGATGAGTGAAAATCACTTAATTTGTTGATAAAACCTAATAATATAAAGATAAAGACTATATAAACGTCCATATAGTTTATGGGATTTAAAAGAGTTCCATGTAATCTTTGATTAGATTCCTCAGATCTGGTTTCGCACTGCAGAAACACATGAACAATTCACCAAAGCCAAATTAAAATCCATTTATTCAATTTAGGCTTTCTAAAAGTACATGCGCACGTCAAAAAGCATTTATAAACATGAACTTATTAAATATTAAGCAAAAAATATGACAAATAGATAAAAAACACTATTATTCATTTAAACAACAAGCTAACAGCGTTCTATTGCAAGGCACAGGCCTACCTAAGACAGTCACCTGTGTTGTCAGAGTCTCCTTTGCTACTTGACCAAATAAAGGTGGGCTTGGCTCCCAAAAAAATCGTCAGAGTTCCGTTTGCTACTGGACTAATTAAAGGTGGGCTTGGCTCCTAAAGAATGGATACTACATCACACAAACAATGCCCCGATTGGCAATCGAACCAGCAACCCAGCACCTTACTCACATAGTTCCACAAATCCAGTGCAATCGTGTGAAATCAGTGATATAAATCGCTGTGCATCCAAAATCCGGTCCCCGCGAGATTTAATTTCCTCCCCACCGCAGAGCGGATATTGTCGAAATGTGATATTCATATTTACTAGTACCTAGTAGCTACCTCAGCGGATTAAGCCTAATCTGAACAAAGCCTGATTGTTGCTATTTTGGGTGAACATCCAATTATTCTAGTAATAATTTCTTGCTAATTAGATAAATAACACATTGCACGGAACAAATATATAAAAAGACATTGTCATTAGAAAGATAATATATTTAGGATTTTTTTTATTAATCTAATTAGATGACCCAAGAGATCTCAAGTTACCGACATAGCCGCCGGATCAGCAAGTTTAAGTGGCAGTGGGCTGGTCACGTATGTCGCAGAGCCGTTGGCCGTTGGAGCAGACGAGTTCTGTAGTGGAGACCGCGTCTCGGCAAGCGTAGCGTAGGACGCCCTCCGGCCTGATGGAACAACGACTTGCGAAAGGTCGCTGGTGGAGGCTGGATGAGGAAAGCGGAGGACCAGGACATCTGGCACGAAATGGGGGAGGCCTTTGTCCAGCAGTGGACTGCGATACTAGTAGACGACTCATGTGTTGTATCATCATCCTGCTCAGCTCATCAAACGTGACCACGTTTTTCGCAAGCGTGCACAGGTGTCCTCACGATAAGGAAAACCTTCAAAAAATCAAAATCAAAAATATTTATTTACCTTCAAATATCGTTTTACAATAGCCAGTGTCCAGGGACTCCTTTTAAGTATATTAAAGATACTTGTAACAGGAGACCCTGCTCTTCGAATAACTTAATTGTGATATTTGTAATTTAAATTATTGACAATAATTGTATAAACATCAAAAGGAAACTTAACTTAAACTTAAGAGTTAACAGTAAGAGTAAGAGTTTTAACACAGTTATGAAAAATATCTAACTTTAACATGCGTGCGTGCGTGCGTGTATGTGTGTGTGCGCGCGTGGTGTATATACGTGTGCGTGAATTGGTGGAAATGCGCACGTGGGTGTGTGGATTTTATACACCTTTGAACAATATTTCACTTTCCTTACTTATTTCAGAATTAATTCAATTTCGTCGTAATTAAGGGTCCCGATCCAAGTACGCAATATAGATTTACATTCAATATATGTTTTGCCATATATATTTATTATTTTGTTAATTTTATTATATAAACGAGTTGATTGTACATTATATTGCCGCCTAGCAAAGACTGATTTAGTTGAGGGCACATTTATAACTTCAACCTTTCTTCTTCTTTTTTGTTTGTTTGGATCGTATATAATAGTTTTATGTTTTTTCATTAATGTATTCATAATATAAAGTTTACGGACGGAGAGTAAGCCACTAATTTTGAAAAGTGTATCAATCAGTAGGAAAACGACGCATTCACCGTAAGAGCATCGGATACTATTACATATAATTCCGAAAATTCGAATATACATTCGTACGTTGCAGGATTTGAACCTGCACCCTGATGGGAAAGCAACAGTCCACACCAATAAGCCACCGACGCTCTTACATATACAATATATCATCATCAGCTCATTATACGTCCCAACCGAGGGGCACGAGCCTACCCGTATAGGGTGATTAGGCCTTAGTCGTCCACGCGGGCCCAGTGCGGGTTGGACGACAACATATGTATTCCGAGTAATTAAATGAAAATTAAAATGAAAAAGTGTTTATATAGTTAAGGTCCTTACAGAACACTTATGAATGTCAAATGAAGCTACCACTAGTAAGTAAGTTTTACCAACCCAACAAAAGCCCGGACAAATATGTACACAAGGCGAAACAATGCACATTTAAAAAGCGGTGAGATAACGTCATCTGCAGTCGACAGTGCATTGTGCCGATGCTACTATCTTACCTTACCGAGAATGCACTTTGGAAAATATGCATTGCATTTGACGTGTAAAGATATGTTCTTTTACATATCACGTGTAGTGTACATTTTTACATGCTTCATTAATTTGTAATGTTATTAAAGAGGAGAGTTACCTAATAATTCATTGAATGTCCCCCCCTATTAGAGAGGTCTATATCCAGCAATATACAAAAATAGGTATATGATGATGTCACTGACCCTTTACATGGATCCCCGTATTTTCGTTGTACCGGTTTCACTGCTTCTCAATGTTAAATAAGCCTTATAACGCTGCGTTCTCACTTTGTGTGATATCACGCACCCCGACGAGCCCGCACGCGCCTACGCGCAGTGTCAACGTCTCGGCGCGTCGCGGAGGGAGCAGGCGCGTCGTGGCATGTGCTGGATATACGTTTTAAGTTGAACTTCTTTGTTTAAAGCTAGAATAAAAAAACACCTTTCTAAATAAGGGTACTATACTATTGACGAATATTTATGTAATATAAATCCATGGTCTTAAACTGCTCAGCTACTTCAGTGTTTGGAAAGTGTGTACATTAAAATCATTGTTTAAAAAAAGCTGTACTGTTGAGTTTTCTTGGGTGCTTCTTTCTCAACAGCGACGGCGGCGAGTGATATGATACGCAGTCTGAACCCACCATTAAGTCGGAAGCTTCAAAGGCGCGTCACGTTGGTGCGTGGGCGCCTACAAATGAATACGGGTGGTGCCAAGCCACACTGCGCGTGGCACGTGCGGGCGCGTCAAACCAATACGGGGCGACGCGGCGTGTGATAGAACACGCAGTGAGAACGCAGCTCAATAGTTTTACCATAAAAGGCGAAACAACATTACAGTAATACTGTTGTAAGAGATGGTGGTAAGTTCCCAGGACTGCACTAGACTATTTAACATAGCCAGGTGCCATGTGATAGTTGGACTCGAGATAATATTTTTCGGTTCCCCATCTTACGGATGACATTTGCGATAGTTGCATACTTACATGATTGAGCTATGCCATCGTAACTATTACTGGTAGCATGTCTCTATAATTTAATTCCATGTTATAATTCAATGTTTGCGTTAGACCACTTGATCCGCGTCTTGCTAACTATCCTCGACGCCGGCTGAGTGCGCCTTAACGCAATTAATGGCGTCCTTTCACATAACAAATTGAACTAGCATGTTACAGCGTGATAATTGATATTATTTGCTGTGAAATAGTATTGTCGCTGGATAGTCCAGGCAACCAGTACAGTAGAGACAACTTAAAAGAGAAACTGGTTTACGTGTTTACAACACTAGGAAAAATTTAAGAAGAAATACTTTTACATTAATATTTTCATCATCGTCAGCCTATAACGGTCCACTGCAGGGCACAGGCCTTCCCGTACAGCCTAGCTTTGGGGAGATTATTATTGGAGAGATTAGACACGGGCCCAATGCAAGAGTGGGTATTAACGACTACCATCCTAAGCTTCTAGCCAAGACAGACGGCTTTACCTCCCCGAAGCACGAAATATTCTTTAAAGTGATGTTTCCCCGCAAGATTCGAACCAACGACCATCGGTCACGAAGTCGAACTCTGTCTTAATAACATATACAAACAACGCCCGACAATTGATAAAGTTAAACAATAACTTCATAATTTTTACTCTAAATTTAATTGTGAGGGTTGAATTGATAAAATTACCTCAATACAGCGCCATGGAGATGAGTTCGCTCACAAAGCGCATCGGACAAATTGTAGCGTGCGCTAGTGAAGAATTACCTCATGCGTCGATTATTTCCAATGCGCTGTCTCTGAATGGTGCAGTTCAATTTAGGTCGCGATTTAATCGGTATTAATATTTGGTATTTATATTACGAATTTTTTATAATATACATAATATACGAATTTCGAGGTCATGTTGTAGGCATTGTTTTTTATGTTATAAGTAAAGTGATCATCCGGTCAGTGTGCTCGCCTGATAGTAATTGCTAGCCTGATCGTGATAGAAGCAGTGTTGAAGGAAATAATACAGTAGATAGTAATTTCTCCGTCAACACTGCTTACGCTCGTCCCGACGACAGATGTTAGATTTCTTATACCGGTAATTTTACTAGTACTGCCTTATCCTGAAACACATAAGTAAAATACTCCAATTATACGGAATGACATCTGGTAATACGGTGGTACCTACCTTTGGTGATCAGTACTGAGTCTACCACCTAATAAAACTACGAAATTGTATGCCACATGTGGCAGGACGTAAGTATTTAGGGTAGAGAGTTCTGGAGAACGAGAATGCCTGACAGTCCTGTTTGGACAGCCTTTTTAAATTCCTTAACCTAAGTTGTAATAAAATGCAACCTTGCCTGTGTTGTATCAATATCAACAGATTAGTCGCCACCGCGAGTTGGAAACTCCGTCAAAAGAGCGGAAAGAACATGGCCAGAGTCAAGCGCGAATTACAGCTATCCGAGGTTCTGTATATGATTTTTAATAAATTATATGGAGTTAATTGACACCCTGGTTAAGTACATTGACTTCGGGAGAATATTAAAAGCCGAAGGGTACAGGTAGTATGAATTAAAAAATAAATTAAAATAAACCGTAGATAATTATAATTACTTCGTTGATGTTGCAGTTGTGTAAAATAATGAAAATAAGTAAAAAACATTTTTTTAATTACACTTGTTTATTATTCAGTTTGAATATATTTTCGCTTTATATTTAGTGATGGAATGTGTTATTGTCAAATTAATGTAAAGCAATTTAAAAGTGTCGTATTACTTTTTATTACTGTCCATGTAATATCTGTATAAATTATATGATAGTAGTTATACGTACACAAAGGCTTCGCAATGACCGGTAGCACACCTATCCCATAATAACGTTGGAGAGTAAACGGTTAACTGAACCCCGTCCACTAGAACCCATTACTTCAATGGCAAGGCGAAATTTCGATAGACACCGTTTAACCAGGAGCTGTTGGGCTTCATTTCAGCCTAGATTTTCGTCAGATAATATAAAGGAAGGAATCGGTTCATTGGGTTGTTAACTGGTTCGAAAGGAAATCTGAAACGTTTATAAGTCCCCGACGAGGGCACGAGCCTACGTATAGTATGTATAGCCGTAGTCGTCCTCGTAGGTCCAGTGCGAATTGGCCGACTTCACGAACAACCTTTGAATTTCTTCAAAGGCGTGCGCAGGTTTCCTGACAATGTTTTGTTTTACCGTAAGAGCGTCGAATAAATATATATAGTAATTTCGAAAAGATATTGGTACGAGGCCCTATTGAACCTTGGAAGATCGGAAGCCAACAGTTCACACCAATAAGCCACCGACGCTCTATTATCAAATTTAATAATATTGACATAGACGGACTTAGAAGAGCGAGTAGTCATCGGTTGTAGACTGTTATCGGTCCAATCAGAAGTATTAGGCCTCTCTTAATCGATATCCCATCCTCTTGAAAGTCTTTAACTAAGCTCTCCCAACCCGTAGTCTCATCAAATGGTATACCAGTACTTAGATAAACAATAAACGAACTAGACGCACAATAAAAATGTCCGAGCCGTATGACACATACGTATAGTTATTTTTATACTTATAACATAAAATTATTCATCGAAATTTTGATCTTAATGCGTCATTGAAAGGGTACAAAATCAAACGAGCATACTACTTTGTTACTATGACATAATTAAGTGATCATCATCAGCTCATTAAACGTCCCCACCGAGGGGCACGAGCCTACCCGTATAGGGTGATTAGGCCTTAGTCGTCCACGCGGGCCCAGTGCGGATTGGACGACTTCACGCACAACCTTTGAATTTCTTCGCAGGCGTGCATGAAGGTTTCCTCACGATGTTTTCCTTCACCGTAAGAGCGTCGGATAACGTACATATATTTTCGAAAATTCGAAAACACATTGGTACGTGGCGGGATTTGAACCTCGGCCCTCCCGGTAGGAAGGCGACAGTCCACACCATTGAGCCACCGACGCTCAATTAAGTGATAATAAATTAAAATTCTGCCCAACTGCAAAAAGTTTATTGTTTGTGTAAGCACCAGTATGACATATATGTTTTTTCTTGATTGTCGCACTACTGAACTTTTCCACAATGGTGTAAAAATGTATGGATTTGTGATATGCTCACAAAACAATCGAAAAAAGTGTTCCGAATGCAGTGACAGCACACATACACATATTTCGAATTTCGAAAACATTTACCTAAACAAAAGAGTACAAACTGTACTCTCTACGGCGGTTCGTTTTTAAGGCACAGGTGGCACCTTTATATATGCAGAATATCATTGATTTTCCACACTATTTATCACTTGTCATTCATAACTAGTGCTGTCCAGTAAAACTATGTAAATTGTTCAATGAAAATAAACCTTCAAGTACACCAATGGACGCATAATCTAGAAAGCATATCTTAGTCTTTGGCTTTATAATTTTTTGGTTAAGTAAAAATCATGCGCCTTGATCCCTAAAGCGGGAGAAATTTACCGGATCCGAGGCGCAACTTTGGAAGGGGAGCCCCGAATACATTCGGCAAACGTTGGCATGAATATAGAATGAATAAAAATGAATAAAACGACGGGGCGCGGTTAATCATTCAGTTTGAATATATTTTCGCTTCTTGTACGACAAAAGAGTATGCATACCTTCTTTAAAGTGCCTAATTTTCAATCTCCTGTTTTAGCTGAAGTATATAGTCCCGTGAAATAGAAGTATTTTTGTACTTGCACGTAGTTTCGTTAACATGAATGATCAGTTGTTTCGGTGACGGGCGCAGGGCAGCGTTGACGAAAAATTATTGAAATGAAATAAGTTTATTTCTTAGATTATGGTTGTGCATGATTTTCGTTAATAAAGTTCGGCACAATCTGCCACTTGTAGTAGTCGTAGTGCGTAGAAATTATTATAACAGAGGTTTACATGTAAAAATTCCAATTTCTTATATTATGTTTAACAAGCATTTGAACTATCTTTTATCAACAACCATTTCCTTCAATACTGCATGTCTCATAAGTAGGTGTGGAAGTTACAAATAGAAAAGCAAATTATTCATCTCATTCACTTCATACCATAAAAGGAGTGTGTGAGGCCATGTGTAATAAAATTGCTACTTACAGCATTTTTTTAATTTGCATAAATAAAATAATTTGTTGAACTATTTATTTTCTATATTAATTTTAAAAATGCCGCTTTCTTCTTTGTGTTGTTTATCTTTTACTCCTGGTTTCCTCGATAGGTTGCTGTTGAACTTAAATTAAAAGTACAGAAAAAGATTTTAACTTTTCAATTGACAATTGAATTAACGTTTTTGTTTATTGAAATAAACAAAGAAGTACAATGAAGATTTAAAATTCAACATAGGTCCTTGAAGACACCTACTCAAAATTAAAAATGTTCTAACGTCCTCAACAATTCGTTTGTTCCTACTATTATTTATCAAGTATAGTCATATTTTTTATGTTATAAGTGTACAGGACGGTCTGGACGTTCACATGATGGTAAGTGATACGCCAGATCATGACAGAAAAAAAAAAGAAAAAAGATATTTCTGAATAAATAGTCGATCCACCAGAGTCCAAGTTTGGCTTGGCTTGTTCAGTTCAATTTATATTTTTATAAGGTAATGATGTTCTGTAATAACATTCAAAGATTCTGATACATTACTTATACAGTGTTTCTTTAACATCTATATTCAAGAGCTTATCGGAAGGTTTCCCTTGGGAGCAAAAATATTATTCGTCCAGCATTAATGCGAAAACTGTGTATTGTGGTGGTAATATGATGGATCGGTCGAGAGTTGAGTTTAAATAAGGTGACCATGATGCATTTTCTTATTGAAACTTACTGAAAAACTAGTTTCCAGATTCATCATTTTTATAAAACGTATATTAATATTAAGTTGAATGATGTAAAGTTATATTAAGGACTCCAACTATACACTTTTGGGAGCCAAGCCATTGCGGTCAAGCCTTTGATGGCCGGCTTATACACACTAGACTAGTTTTAATATATATACTCCCTCTACTTAACTTCGCATACATTAAACGATCAGTTGAAATTGTAAAAGTGTTTGTACAATCAATTATTGCTGACCCTATGTTGTAATGGTTGAGAAATCGGTTACATCAAGAGTTCTGAATTCGTACCCGGCAACATTAACATATCTATTTGTATTGGTTTGGCTGTTTGTACGTAAAGTATGTACATATTTAAAAAAAAGGATAACTATGTTAAACACGCATAGTACAAGCTCCTTGCTAATTGTGGCTAGATGTGTCAGTGTCTGTGGATATTTATTTGTTCCTTTATATCAGGGAAGGTTGGTCACATTAGCTTAAAGGATGGCACACGGGTGAGAGGTCGCGGGTGATGTATTGGCGCTGTGAGTATGAATTAATACGGAGTTCGTTGGTTAATATTATTGACATTTATTAAATGCCGCTTTGTCAATTTGTTGGGAACAACAACTTCATTAGTATTTTGGTGCAGGAGGATAACAAAACGAGGCTTCAACAACAACAACAAAAAATGTTAACTAACAATTTCATTTATAAATCTTTTAGATTTTTAAATATTACAATCAACTCAATGTTATAGTATATCATTGACTTTACTTACAAAAATATCAGAAAATTATGTATCAACTGTCATTTCGGACACATTTTATGTCTTACTGCCAGTATTTTTTATACGTCCATGGTCAAACCGACTAATATTGGATCAGTTCATTTGACAATTCTGAGGTCCAGGCAAGACCGTGGTCTGAGGAGGATATTCCATTTATGACTGTAGTAATCGCATTGTAGTAATCCCCAACGAACCGAAGTCTATTTAATGTCTTCCAAACTAAGATTTTCCAAGAGGGATCACCACCAGGGGGGCATCGGTATTACAGCAAGACTTTACACACTACACCTATACGAGAGACGCTTTACTCATAAGTAGACTTAGGTTCGTTACTGAGAATATTAATAATTCCTTTATTATTCATGACGCCATAATTAAGCCTTACAATTTTCATCACTTAGGTTCACACTTACGTACGGCAGCTTAGGGATAAACATTCAACTAAACTTTAATAGCCATCTTACCTTCCAGGCGTGGCCATTATAGCAAAACACTTCTCCGTTATGAAAGGCCTAATCCCAGCATTGGGCTGTCGTGGAATGAGTATACATATATATTTTAATATAAACAAAAAAATATAATTCAAATAACAAAAGATAAGATATAATTCAATCAAAAATCGTCACTTTGCTCGTTCATAAAAAGCGCGAAGGGCACGAAGGAAATTTCTCGAATATTGTTAATTCAAACGCGACGGGGTGTTTTTTCATCCTTTTCAATTTTCGCGCTGCATTATCTCTCTGCTACGCGCGGCAAATGTATTCATGAGGTGTGTACACGAGTTTTCATTGCATAATTTCTAATACATTAAGTATTGGTTCAGCTCCGAATATTTTAAGCCTTAGATACTCGGAAGACCATTGTATTGTTATAGCAGTTGCATTTGAGTGGATTTTGATTTTATTTCATTGAATTTATTCGACTTGGCAACAAAAGTAGCCTTAGTTACACCTTATTGCATCAGCTGCCACGGAAAGTCTGATCAAAGGTTAGCTGAAATCGACAGACAAAATTCAATTGTGGTGTTTGAAGTAAATAAAGGTAAATTGGGCACTCCATTTTTATATATATTATAGTTCATAATCAAGAATCACTCTAATCTGTGGGACATCGTAGCTATAACTACTTATGTACAATAAAGTTATTGTTTCACCAGCACACAATGCTTCGCAAAATTCTGAAAATAACATGCAGACCCAAAAAAAAACCCACTATACATTATTTCCCGCGTTTAGCAAATTATCCCCGGCCACTCTTGTTTTTTACCTATTTTTCGGGAGAATTGCAATTTTACGCGGCACGAGCTCGAATATTAAAAATTAAAGTTAATAAGCAAAAGGCCAGTAGTCAGCTCTTTGTGCAACTCCGTGAAATAATTCATTTTGATAACACTGTAATATTTCTGCGAGAGAGTAGTGGAGGTACGAGTGGATGTACTCGGGGAGATGTTGTAACGAAATTAGATACAGACTTCTAATATAAGTACGGAAGTCGTAATTGTTATGAAACATACTTGCTTTCAGATAGTCTGAATACTTTAGTAAAAAAGTGATTTGTATACAACTGAGTACCTACGCAAAGAGTGGTTTTATTCCTTATTATTTTTTATTATTATAAATGTAGAGCTAGTAATAATGATTAATTTAATATAGACTTTCTAATGAATCGAGCATCATCATCAGCTCATTATACGCGCGGGCCTAGTGCGGATTGAACGACTTTAGGCACAACCTTTGAATTTCTTAATAGGCCTGCGCAGGTTTCCTCACGATGTTTTCCTTCACCGTAGAAGCGTCAGATAAAGGTACCAACATATACTTCGTAAATTCGAAAAGACATTGGTACGTGGCGGGATTAAAACATGCACCCTCTAGATTGGAAGGCAATAGTCCACACCCCTGAGCCGCCGACGCTCTATAAAGAACACTTATTAATAATGCCAAATGTTTTTGTTTTATGTTAAAACGTATACAGGACTGAATTATGATCATCCTTTAATGGAATCGATGGCTTAACGTGCCCACTGAAGAAAGGAATCTTCTTTTTTTACAGCCTGCAATTTCTTAACCAAAACTGGGTGAAATCACACAAAGTGAATTTCTAAATTCGGTCTCCCCACGGGATTCTAACCATGAACTCCGGACCACGCAGCGATCTTTATCCAACGCTCAAATTAATAACACGGAGGTAGGTATCTAAAGAACTTTCATAAAGTTTTATAATTTTATCATTTCAGTGCTAGTAAAATTGACTTGAATACTTAAGTCTTTTTTCCCAATAATGAGGTAGATCAGAAGTTTTTAAAATAAAATCTCGTGTTCCAGCCAGAGTGAGTGAAAATTCATAAACGTGTTTGAAAGTTAGCAGTCACAATCTATAGGTAATGAGATAAGTAACTTTGGAAGATATTTTTACCTTTAATGCTATTAATAATTATGGAGCTAGAATTAAGGCAGATAAAATTAAATATGATTAGGCTCTCTACTAAAATAAACTTGATATGAAAGTCTTTAACATTAACCAACAACATCAGTCTATTAATCGAAATTGCTTTATTCAATCAGTTCGTAATTCGTAAGGATACATTTATAAAATGTAGGTACAAGTTTCATTCAAAATCTTTTCCTGATTCTACGCGTATATTAAACTTCCCATTAAAGCTAGTATCGTAAAGTATTTTTCAAAAATATCAAAAGACAACTCAAGTACAGTCGCGTTCAAGTGGCTATACGTTGCTACGAGTGCGGCGACAGTGGCGCCGCGTGCGGCTGACTGCCAGAGTTATTGCACTTCACGCAGTCCGCGCCGAGGTGTTAGGTTGGAATTGGCGAGCAAGCGGTGAGAGAGGAGCAAGCGTTAAGAGCCAAGCGGAGCGGATTATAAACCTAAAAAGTGAGATTAGTTAAAGAAAACTAAAATTTTATATGGTTTTTCCAAAAAAAAATTACAGTGACTTGTTACTTAAAGTATGTGTAGAATGTGAATGCTGCCATCCGTCATTTGAGGATCTACTCAAACTTGGCCAAAAAATGACATTATAGCAGAAGTGGTAATACTATCCATTTAGCACGTGGGCTGTCATCTTATTAACTCATCATTATCCTATAGTGTCCCACTGCATAGCACAGGCCTTCCTATACAGCATGGCTATGGAGAGCTGCTAGCTTTATAAGCCCATCATGATCAGCCCAAATAATGCATCACATAAAATTTTCATTTTCATCACATAACATTTATAAGGAATTATAGATCTTATATCAACGTATTTTCTCGCATCGCTCGCAATCAAACCTCTACCTTAGTGTTCTGGTTTTATTGCGGCCGGAAAAACTGTCCACTCGTCGTCGAGTAAGCGATATGGACTGCCGCTGAGCTTATGAAGGCTAATGGTCACGACAGTTACTTAGATTTTTATTTCAAAAGGTTTATTATCTGCTTTATTAACACCCTTGTGAGTACGGTTAATGGTTGAAAAATTAAACTGTGGCAATAGTTAAAGGCGTTAGGTTGTGATAGAGTTTATAAATTGTTCTGTATGAAATTCAGGTGTATGATGTCTGGGTAATGTTTTGTAAATTTGTAAACGTAGTATAATATCATCATCATAAGCTCATTAAACGTCCCCACCGAGGGACGAGCCTATCCATATAGGGTGATTGAAACGTAATATATATAATATTAAGAGTGTTTTTACATTAATAATCTTATTAGGAAGCACTGTTATTCCAAAAAATAACCCACCTATTTTAATGGTTTGTTAACATGTCTTTTCTTTTAAACATAATAATGGTCCCAGTAATGTTCGATATAAATATAGAAATAAGTTACTAAGGGAAAAGGGGAAAAACATATTAATATGTTGTTGTTTTTTTGGCTAAAATAAGTAAACCAAACTGCTTTTTAGATAATTAATGATCGCACAGTATTATGCCCGTAATATCAGATATAAACATAAAAACAGTTACTTTTCTTCTTTCTTTTTTATTCTTACTCATTTTGAGTATGGAGCTTATTT